>JARQWZ010004055.1:0-127886 GCA_033150135.1 Gobio occitaniae | reverse complement strand
GGTGGAGGACTGGTGGTGGGCTGGATGGGTGGAGGACTGGTGGTGGTCTGGATGGGTGGATGACTGGTGGTGGGCTGGATGGGTGGAGGACTGGTGGTGGGCTGGATGGGTGGAGGACTGGTGGTGGGCTGGATGGGTGGAGGACTGGTGGTGGGCTGGATGGGTGGAGGACTGGTGGTGGTCTGGATGGGTGGATGACTGGTGGTGGGCTGGATGGGTGGAGGACTGGTGGTGAGCTGGATGGGAGGAGGACTGGTGGTGGGCTGGATGGGTGGAGGACTGGTGGTGGGCTGGATGGGAGGAGGACTGGTGGTGGGCTGGATGGGTGGAGGACTGGTGGTGGGCTGGATGGGTGGAGGACTGGTGGTGGGCTGGATGGGTGGAGGACTGGTGGTGGGCTGGATGGGTGGAGGACTGGTGGTGGGCTGGATGGGTGGAGGACTGGTGGTGAGCTGGATGGGTGGAGGACTGGTGGTGGGCTGGATGGGTGGAGGACTGGTGGTGGTCTGGATGGGTGGATGACTGGTGGTGGGCTGGATGGGTGGAGGACTGGTGGTGGTCTGGATGGGTGGATGACTGGTGGTGGGCTGGATGGGTGGATGACTGGTGGTGGGCTGGATGGGTGGATGACTGGTGGTGAGCTGGATGGGTGGAGGACTGGTGGTGGGCTGATGGGTGGAGGACTGGTGGTGGTCTGGATGGGTGGATGACTGGTGGTGGGCTGGATGGGTGGAGGACTGGTGGTGGGCTGGATGGGTGGAGGACTGGTGGTGGGCTGGATGGGTGGAGGACTGGTGGTGGGCTGGATGGGTGGAGGACTGGTGGTGGTCTGGATGGGTGGATGACTGGTGGTGGGCTGGATGGGTGGAGGACTGGTGGTGAGCTGGATGGGAGGAGGACTGGTGGTGGGCTGGATGGGTGGAGGACTGGTGGTGGGCTGGATGGGAGGAGGACTGGTGGTGGTCTGGATGGGAGGAGGACTGGTGGTGGGCTGGATGGGAGGAGGACTGGTGGTGGTCTGGATGGGAGGAGGACTGGTGGTGGGCTGGATGGGTGGAGGACTGGTGGTGGTCTGGATGGGTGGAGGACTGGTGGTGGTCTGGATGGGTGGAGGACTGGTGGTGGGCTGGATGGGTGGAGGACTGGTGGTGGTCTGGATGGGTGGAGGACTGGTGGTGGTCTGGATGGGTGGAGGACTGGTGGTGGTCTGGATGGGAGGAGGACTGGTGGTGGTCTGGATGGGAGGAGGACTGGTGGTGAGCTGGATGGGAGGAGGACTGGTGGTGGGCTGGATGGGTGGAGGACTGGTGGTGGGCTGGATGGGAGGAGGACTGGTGGTGGTCTGGATGGGAGGAGGACTGGTGGTGGGCTGGATGGGAGGAGGACTGGTGGTGGTCTGGATGGGAGGAGGACTGGTGGTGGTCTGGATGGGAGGAGGACTGGTGGTGGGCTGGATGGGTGGAGGACTGGTGGTGGGCTGGATGGGAGGAGGACTGGTGGTGGGCTGGATGGTGGAGGACTGGTGGTGGGCTGGATGGGAGGAGGACTGGTGGTGGTCTGGATGGGAGGAGGACTGGTGGTGGGCTGGATGGGTGGAGGACTGGTGGTGGGCTGGATGGGTGGAGGACTGGTGGTGGGCTGGATGGGAGGATGACTGGTGGTGGTCTGGATGGGAGGAGGACTGGTGGTGGTCTGGATGGGAGGAGGACTGGTGGTGGTCTGGATGGGAGGAGGACTGGTGGTGAGCTGGATGGGTGGAGGACTGGTGGTGGGCTGCTGGTTAGTACAATCTAAATGGTACAAAAAGAGAAAATTATACACCTCCTGTAATAAAAACATGTCTCCTTTTTTCTAGCAGTGACTGTGCTCCATAAGAAAACGTCCAGTACATTTGTATATAGACTAGCAGAGAATGTATATAGAAAGCAGATAATGTTTTTATTATACAAGTATCAAAATTGTTGGTGATTAATTGTATAATTGATTAATAATCTCAAATATCAATTAATTGTCGCAGCTCTAAAAGAAACACCTATTGGATAAAGCAAAGACCAAATTTGATGAAGCAACAGGTGAATAGCTATTTTTGGCCCACTGTGGTTTGCTCTGACAAGAAAATTCCCAACTGTAACTGCTGTGTCACATTTATTTTTATGTTGACTGTGGGGTAAGATTTTAAATAATCGCACATTTACCATTAATTAATAGTTCATAGAGCGCCTTCATTCTGTCGAAGCATTTTTCTGAATGCTCCGACAGCTGCCATTTTGGCCGGAGGACTTGTGCGGAACAGGCTTTCTGCTTCTTTGTCCTCTTGCCAATGAAGACTATGGCCTTGAATCCCAACGTGTTTAACTTTTCGACCTGAAAATAAAGATATACATTATATAATACATACAGAAATATAAGTAATTATAAATGTCTTAAAGATTGTGACCTGTAATTATGTAAATAATAACTACAGACGTTAAACACATACCAAGACAGATGCCTCATCAAGAACATGAGAGGCGGTTTGGTTTTTGTTTTGGTTTTTCAACCACGTCTCCTTTCTGGCTTCAAATTTTTCAAGTTTTTTTGCCAGTCTCTGCTTTCGTGGCTGTACTGACTGGCAGTATTTGCAGGTCTTGGTGGCCACACCAATAGTTGCTTTGCAGCTAACACAGATTGTTATAGTAGATCCTCGTGGCATCTTAAAACTAGAATATAAAACAATCAACATTTAATAACCAAAGAGACAAAGGAACTGCCTTATTTAAGTGTTACATTACAAATAATTGTAAATAATATATTATATAATATAATTGTTTTCAAACGCGAAACAGCACGAGATATTGTTAATATCGATGTAGTTTATTTTGCGTTTAAATGACTATACATTTCTGCCCTTGAGCAGCCTATTCGTTTTATGACTGTGTGCCAGCTGTTGCAGTGCATTGTGGGATTTGTAGTATGAATGAGTGGTGGGAGTGCGATTAACCGCGGGCAATTATCCGGCCACGGAAAAAAATATCGATATGACTTTTAGTCCATATCGCACAGCCCTACTACAGATTCTATACAACAATAACCCATAATCCATATTTCATATAGCTCCAAGTTGATTTCTGTTTTCATCTAGGTATTGTATTTTGTGTGTGTGTATGATTTACACTTGTCTCACTGTAGCTCCTATCTCGTTTTGATTATGCTGCAGTAACATGTGAATTTGGAATCAAAAAGGTTTTCAACTTATATCATTCTGACCTCGGTTAGCACATTGCTGCCAGCTGCAGCTAACGTTATATGCGGTGGCTAATAGAGGTGGGCAGATCGATACTAATATCGATAATATCGATACCAACGTTGGTATCGGTATTGATTGATACCAACGTGAAAATATCGATACTTAAGTTTCAGTTTCTCTCGTTTTGCGACCTGGCCGTGTTTGTCAGAATGCTGCTGCTGTCACAGAGCAGAGCAAGCTCTCAAGAGTGCTGCTCGTGCTCGACGCTGCTCTCCTCCCCCTCTCCTGTGTTGTACCGTCACGTGACTCACCACTAGCGCTACCACCAGCAGTCAGGCGCGCGCGCCGCTCAGCCGCGCATTTCTAACAGCAGTCAGTCAGAGGCGGAGAATGGCAGCAGAGAGAAAGAGGAGCGTTGTATGTAAAACTTTGTGACTTTGTTTATTTAAGAAAAAAATCCTGAAAAGAAGTGCACTAAAGAGGAGATACATTTTTTGTTAACATGCTATTTGAAAAGAAAATTTGTTTTTACATTTTTTATATTTGTGAAGTAATCATTTTGTAACTTCGTTTATTTAAATAAAACAGAAGTAACCAAAAGTTGTTTCTGAACAAAAGCTTTTGTAGTACTGATTAATAACCCAACATGCAAATCACAAAAACAAATTAAAAGTCATGAAAATTCATTTAGATTTAGGTTGAAGACGCATCCACCTTAATTATTAAAAAGTATCGATATTGGTATCGGTATCGGCGATACTGGCCCTGTATTTACTTGGTATCGGATCGATACCAAATCTAGCGGTATCGCACACCTCTAGTGGCTAATATAGGGTAGAGTGGGGGAAACGCCCCTCTGGGGTAAAACGCCCCCCACCTGTTTTTCCCAAAATAACCACTAGAGGGAGTCAAGATACATTTTCACCGTTGACAACGGGGATAAACAAATCTCCTTGGAGAAGCTGACACCAGCGACGTATTTGAAGAGAAGAGGATTACATGCTAAGTGCTATAATTTTCAGATATTAGTAAACAAGTGTTTAAGAGAATATTGTTCTGCAGGATATCACAGTGATGTATGATAGATGAATAGTGAAGTCTGTAGTTTGAGAGGATATGTTATTTATAAGGAATATAATTATTTAAAAAAAAATTTTTTTTTTTTTTAAAGTCATAGCTTGTGGGGTAAAACGCCCCCCAGAGGGCATAGTTTCTCATAATTACTAACATATTTCTGTCTATCAAATCCTTTGTTTTACACTTAATGCAGTATAACTAGGTGGTAAAATCAAAATATTTGAATGAAATAAAAATAAAAATTCCTCAAGTGAGAATTAGGCTAGCTTGATAGCACAGTTAGCTCACTGATGGAAGGTGGTTAGGTGACCCAATGATAAAACATAGTGGCTTTTAATGCATTTATTGAATATTTTTCACAACATAAATATACAAATTTATAAGTTTAATATTTATTTATGTTTTTATTTATTACAACATATTTGTTTGCATGACTTAGTTATATGTATAAATTTAAATGTTAAACATTTTTACATCTTGGACATTCCTCAAATAAATATTAATATATATAGGCCTATACATGTTGATACATTACTTGCCTTTTACTTTTAGAGATTAAAAATTAGTCTGTTCATTTTGCTGTTGATCTATGAAGCAAACTGGTTGGTAAGAAAGGGGGCATTTTACCCCACCTTGGGGGGCGTTTTACTCCACCGCTGGGGCAAAACGCCCCCTTTGTACAAAAATATTTTCAGTCAAAATACTAATTAATTATGAAGGCTGAGCAATTTTAATAATTGGTGAATAACTCCTGCCATAGTCACTCAAAACCGGGATGGCAATTATAGTCACATTTATGTTTTGTTTCACTGTAAAGGCCTGTACACACCGGGACGAATATCGCACGCGCTTATCGCCAGCGTTTTTCGTGCCGTTTTTCGGCGCGTCTTGAGTGTTCACACCCAAGCGATTTTCACTGGCGCTGCGCCGAGTGAACGTGCACATTCAGTAGATGCGCTCACGGTACACAAGATGGCGCTGCGGCACTTACGCTTCTGACACTCGCTTGTCACACAGAAGGAGAAGAGAGACAGTATTTACGTGCTTGCCAAAACCATAGACATATTATGTATATGGACAAAACCATTCACACACTTTTTGCTAACTGGCAGGCAGCATTAGCAGTTCATCTTCTTCTTTGTCTACTTACTACTTCTTCGTCGTATCAATGTTGTGCTCGGCAAGACCGTTTTGTGCTTGAGCGCCACCAAGTCGTGTTTTACTGTCACTTCAGCAGCTCCAGGCACGTGAACAAAAGCGCCGATCTCATTGGTCGGACAGTTTTTTACGCGCCGCGTCAAAATAAAAAAACGAACCCGAGGCGTTTTTTTTTTAAATGACGCTTTTACGCCTGGCGTTTTGTGCGTCGGTGTGAACACTCATATTGGCGCACATTGTTTAGTCCCGAGGCGTTAAACGTCGGCGATAAACGCGTGCGAAAATCGTCCCGGTGTGAACAGGCCTTAATGTCACATTTTCCTTAAGGGGGGCGTTTTCCCCCACTCTACCCTAATGCTGGATAAACCCCTGCCAATGACATATATGTCATTGGACACATCCCTATAAATTCATAGTGATAAATAATTACGAGTGATGGCTTAGACAGCGCTAGCTAACTTTATTATTCAGGTTCCATTAGCGTATGTTGATTTCACGACATGTATTCACCTACCTTTTGAGGATGTGTTTGTTAATGTGTGTGCGTGTGCGTGCGCGTGTGTGTGCGAATGGTTTGCGTGCATGTGTTTGTGCGTGCGTGTGAGAGATTGTGTGTAAGTGTGAGAGAGTTATATACTAGTAAACCATGCCATCCAATAAAGCACTGCACACACTTTTTTGTCTACTAAAATCTAATTATAACATTAGATGCATTGTGTGGCTATTTGCTGTGGCAGGTATTGAATGACTGTGTTAGGTCATCCTGGCATAAAACAGTCCAAAATCATAAAGATAAAAAATGTCTCAAACAATCCTCATTTTGATCATTATTTACTCTCTCTCACACACACACACACACACACAGTGCGCGCGCATATGTTGGGTTTTCATGTTTTATGGGGACATTCCATAGGCGTAATGCATTTTATACTGTACAAACCGTATTTTCTATCCCCTACACTGCCCCTGCCCCTAAACCTACCCATCACACACACACACACACACACACACACACACACACACACACACTGCCCCTGCCCCTAAACCTACCCATCACACACACACACACACACACACACACACACACACACACACACACACACTGCCCCTGCCCCTAAACCTACCCATCACACACACACACACACACACACACACACACACACACACTGCCCCTGCCCCTAAACCTACCCATCACACACACACACACACACACACACACACACACACACACACACACACACACACACACACACACACACACACACACACACACACTGCCCCTAAACCTACCCCTCACACACACACACACACACACACACACACATACACACACACACACACACACACACACTGCCCCTGCCCCTAAACCTACCCATCACACACACACACACACACACACACACACACACACACACACACACACACACACACACACACACACACACACTGCCCCTGCCCCTAAACCTACCCCTCACACACACACACACACACACACACACACACACTGCCCCTGCCCCTAAACCTACCCATCACACACACACACACACACACACACACACACACACACACACACACACACACACACACACACTGCCCCTGCCCCTAAACCTACCCATCACACACACACACACACACACACACACACACACACACACACACACACACACACACACAAAGCCCTCAAAGTGCTCTCTGAACCTAAGCCTGTTAGGGCACATGTCCAAAATGTGAAAAAAAATCAACTTAGTCATATAGCTAAACCAAATATATCACTGGAAAGGTCTTGATCTGGAGAGTAACATATATCAATTTGAAGGTTCTATATTATTCCTGCTTTGAGAAATTGACCTTTGAACCTTAATATTTGCATATTTGAAGGCTTATGATTCTGGGACAAAAAGGGTTACATACATGAGACCAACTGTTATAGAAAGGTGTTGATATGGGCTATAAGTTCAGCATAGTCACCAAGGGGTGGGGGTAGGGTGGTGGGGGGTTTATGGTGTAAAAATACAAATCCCCCATTGAACAAGACAATATTTAAAGTATCATGCCAAAAATGTGTTTGATATCCCCTCAAACCCATGGGATGCCACTAATTAAGTATTTACAACTTCCAATTTTAGGCAAAACCCTGGGTTTAAAAAAAAACTACAACTCCCTAGACCCCTCTTCAGTACTTGTGTTGACATCAGCACCCCAGTTGTAGTTCTTCCGTTTTAGGGTTGTGCTAGGGTTGTGAAACGATATATCTACCCAATATATAAAATATCACCCACTGTCTAATAAATAATTATACTGCATGTATATGATCTATGCTAAGAAAAGACAAAAATGTTTGTTTAATGACGATAGTTGAACTAAAACAGGAGACCAGTGCGCCAACTGCTCTGCTCACGTGACGCAAAGCGTCATCTCCATAGTAACGGCCACGGCCATTGTTGCTACTTCCGCTACCAAAAATGTGAAAACACCTATGGAAAACACACACACATACACATACACACACACACACACGTTTATTTTTCACAACTGAAGGCGTGATTATTAAAACCGTCATATTTGACGTCAATCTACTGTAGTGCTGCGTTATAAAACACAAATATCTTTAAGACAAGAGATATTTAATTGTCCACTTAATGTCCGCCGTTTTTGTTTTCCCGACAGGAACCTCGAGAGTCACACAAAAACAAAACATAGACAAAAAAATTAACAATCACGCAAAATAATTGACATTCCAACACTATCTTTTTAACATCGGGCTTGACAGCGGTTATGCCTGCAGTCCTAACCTGAATGTCAATGAGTTCGCTGTGATTGGCCGCCTCGTCCAGCGGCAGTCACCTTACCCACGTTATCAGTTGACAGCCTCATAAATATGAAGAGTAAAATATATTTTTCGCCCTAGTGGCTTGCTATCGTACAGGTATTATGATTAAGTTAACACTGACAAAGGCTAAAAAAATAACATACATTTCAAAGGCAAATATATGAAATAATATATTACTTATAGGATACATTTTAATTTTACAAGAGGGATGTTCTAGCCCTCGGACCAGAGTGGTTGAAGTGTAGATGATGACCCCTTCCTTAAAATATAGGCCTAATACTTACTTGAAAAGAATAACTCACACAAAGGGATAAACAGGAAACTAACTTAAAAGAAAAACTATTCATGAATCAAACATAAGAGACATTACTAATAGTTGAAACAACAGTTCACTTTACTGGGAGAAATGAATAAAGTAGGCTTTCTAGAGCTAAGAGACTATGCCCTGTTTAATATAAAGACTAGACATCTTCAGATAGGTAGGGCTGTGTGTGTGCATGTGTGAGAGAGTGTGTGTGTATAATAGGGGTGTGTGTGAGTGAGAGAGTGAGTGTGTGTGAGAGACTGAGAGTGTGTGTGTAAGTGAATGTGTGTGAGTGAGCGTGCGCGTATGTGTGTGAGTGAGCAAGTGTAGAGTATTAATATACTAACATGTGGAAACATAAGCTGGAATAACACACTCTTGGAGAGAGTAACAATACAATAGGCTATGTAAACTACAGTAGGTACAGTATATACAAATTATAATGAAGCTATGTAGGGATGCGCAATACATTTCAACCAAAAATGTAATGCTAAAAAAAAAAAAAAAATGACCAAGGTAATGTCATGTTTGACAGTTGTGAATCACCAGTGATTCGGTTGGGGCAGACGGTGGGGACTATAGGGCTAACATAATGGGTTTTTAAAGTATCAGATGAATTTGTAGTACATGCTCTAAACATAAATAAATCTTACAATAGCAGTAAAATAACCTCAGGTTTCACATACAAGTTATTACAGCATTGACGTTTGGGTTCAACACACTGTGAAGACATCTTCTTAGAGTCATACATATCTCCCTAATAACTACTCTCCCAGTTCCTCATCAGTTGAGAAAATATTCTCTAAGTCTTCCTCTTCAGAGAAGTCATCTAAGGGCAATGTTTGCAGTCCAAGAATACTTTTGTATGTTGTGCGTGCTTTAGCCAGTTGTGCTTCCACTTCACACAGTCTTCTCTTCAGCACACAAAGTAGTCCCTCACGTCCTTTCTCCATTAAGCCCTCTGTACTCCCTAAGAATGTGATATTAAAATGAGCCAATGGTAACCAGAGAAGCAAATAGAAGAAAGAGACAAACTATTTATTGTCCTTACATTTTCCATTGGCGTCTTCAGGGAGCTGAATGGTAAACTCTTCAATCAGTCCAGCAACACTCCTCATGTACTCCATGTGCTGCTTGACTTCGCGAACCACAATAACTTCTTCTTCTTTCAGTCTAGCCAGCAGCATAACCTTGTCAAAAACCTTTTTTTTCCGCTCCATATCCCCATGACCTGCAATACATTACATCAAAGTGTTATCTTACAACCTCCTATAAAATATTGGGATAGAAGATATTTTGCATGCTTATACTACGACAATAGAGAAATAAACCCTGACAGAATGAGATAGAACATCAGCGTTTCGCCAAGTGGTTCGATCACATACATTTTTTTTACATCAGATTCCATATTTACATCAAGATGTGTGCATCAAAAAATTTGTATTCAGTGCATTTCAGAGGAATTACTTACATTCCCATGGCCAGGAGTAGTTGTCCACAGCCAGGAGTTCATTGGTAGGAGGCAGTTTTTCAACTTCCTCCACAGCAGCATTGTGGTCATTGATGGCAACTTCCAAGGCTTTCTTCTCAACAGCAATCTTTCTTCTCAGTTGATGCCTTCGCTTGTTCCCACCTACAATGAGAAACACAAAATGAGTGTGCATTCACACGATGACTACACAAAAGCACCATTTAAAATAAGACTTGTAAGATAAGATGTATGTTTTATGATTATTGTGACAGATGTTGTGTGATCATTTTTGCATCACGTTTCATTATCTTTTGAAAAATTGTGAAAAAACTTGGGACATTTGTATCAGAATCTATTTTAAAAAAATCATAAAAAAAAAAAAAAAAAATAGAGGACAAAATTGGTAGGTCAGGACATCTCTGCACTTTGCAGAAATATTGGAAATAGGGATGTCACAAGTACCGGTACTTCGGTACCAAGTCGGTACTGAAATTTAAAAAATGTGACGATACCAGCATTTCTGTAGTACCGGTAGTATCACCCCCTTTGTATATCTGGTACCCACAGCTGCGTTCATTCGCTTCCGTGCTAATCTAAGCGCAGGGTTCCAGACTGTAGCCGAATAAATACTAGAGTATGTCAATATTAAACTGCAGAATACTGTTAAAATATTAGTCCTGCATGTTCTGCGTCTCTTATAATGATTATCATATAAATAATAAACACATTGAATTTAATTACTTTTTTGAAAAATAGCATTTTGCTGTGGTACCGAAATTGGTACCGAGTACTGTCAAATTTTTATGACTACTGGAATTTTGGTACTGTGACATCCCTAATTGGAAATATTTGGATATTGCGCTCAACCTTATTATGAATAAAGTTTTTCAGCATGCTGCCATTCAAATAAATGGCGTTGCTGTTTTTACTATGTATTTTTTCACAAATCTGAATTACTAGTGGCCTTTTCTGCTCTCACCAGACTGATGATACAGCTGACATTTTTGCTGTTTGATGCCCAAATATAGCCCCTCGATGGTCCTCTGCAGGTCATTTTGGATTGTTTCTCCTTTGGATGACAACAAACAAATTAAGTAATGCCCATTTCAGTTTACAATCAGCCTCTTTTCAGATCCCCTGTACAAGAGCAGAGCCAATGATTCTTTAAAATATATCAAATCATTTTTTTAAAGTACCTGAAGTCCACTGCTGAACATCAGACACCCACTGCTGGACTGTGTCTTGCTGTAGAGAAAACTCAGCTGTGAGTTTCTCCAGGTCCTTTGTTGCCTCTGCAATCCTTTGTACAGTCTGTCCGAAAGAAATATCCATGTTAACAAATGCTGAGACACAATTTAAAAACAAAAATGTTATTATACATATTTTCTAGTTAGTACCTTGATGTATCTTTTGGCCAGTGTCCGGTCAAGGTTTTCTGCCTTTCGCTTGTTCCAGCCACTTGCTTGGATTGTTAGCATGTCTGTGCGAACTTGACACACAATGTAGGTGCAGTAATTTAGGTTCACAGTGAGGACCAAAGGTCAGATACTACATTGATCATTCTCTAATATTGTCACATAAACCTGGAAATAATCATCACCACTTAATTAACGTGTCAGAAGTTAAATTATTATAGAGAGAATCCTGATCAGTGTAAAGTTGCTGAATAGACCAGTGCTTCTCAAACCTGTCCTGGCGACCCAGCAGTGGACTTCAGGCAGGTAACTCGTCACTTTAGTTTCTCCAGCTGCCACGAATTAATGTGTTGATCAGTAAATAAAACCTCAGACGCAACGCATATAGTTGGCGGGGTTTTGATCCGTCAGAGGGAGCAGCGTCCATAGCAACCAAAACGTTACAGTTTCACATTATTCTGCCGAGATCTGAAAAATCTTCGCAACAACTAGCAGGCGAGTGATTATGCACATTCACTGAGTGAATATTATGAAAATAAAATATATATTTCGCGCTAGAAATGTAATCAAAACTTATTTTAATGCAGAAACTAGCTCAATATATTGATTTTTTCCACTAAAAATGAGAGAAATGTCCGCCATGTTTTTTGTTCTCACGGCCGGAATCTTGAAAGTCACGTGACTTGGACGCAAAAGAATAGGAAAAGAATAGGCAAAAAAATGTAACAGTCATACAATTCAAGGGCCATTATTGTAACCCCTCTACGTTTTTGCACTTTGGACCAACGTAGTCAGGGTACGTTTTTATATGAGACTGGGTTGTCCACAAACGTTAGTTCGTCTGTCCATGTAATTTTCAACAGATTTATGAATAAGAACAGAAAATTACCGCTTCACATCGCCCAATGGAATTTGAACTTGTTTTGTCAGATCACGATTGGTTGGTGTATATACATGACAAACGGGCATTGGTGAATTGTGTAATACTTTAAAATATATAATATATAGCTTTGTAATTAAATCAACACATTAGCTCTGATTATGGATGAACAAAAAAATATTGGTTTACTTTTTTCCCGTGAGGCCACACACTCTCTGAAAGGACCATATTTGGCTCGAGAGCCGTTTCCGAACAGTAGAAAATCAGCTGTCAATCAAAACGCACGCAACCCATAGCAACGCGTTATGGCAACGCCTCAACAGAAATTATCCGACTTTTGAGCCGTTCGTTACTATTGTATACATTGTCATGTTATAATAATCACATTAATTTTGTTTTATTGACCACGATATTATCATTGATATTTGTCTGAGAGGGGCACTTTTGATTCATTTTAAAAAAGGGCAGGGGATCGAGCACCCAAACCCCCCCCCCCCCCCCCCCCCCTCTGCACGTGCCTGCTTTTAATGCATTTATTGAATATATTTCACCACATAAATATACAAATTTAAAAGATAAATATTTATTTATGTATTTATTTATTACAACATATTTGTTTGCATGACTTAGTTATATGGATAAATTTAAATGTAAAAAAATTGGATATGTTGGATATTCCTCAAATAAATATTAATATATATAGGCCTATAGGCCTACATGTTGATACATTACTTGCCTTTTACTTTTAGAGATTAAAAATTAGTCTGATAATTTTGCTGTTGATATATGAAGCAAACTGGTTGGTAAGAAAGGGGGCATTTTACCCCACCTTTGTACAGTCAAAATACTAATTAATTATGAAGGCTGAGCAATTTTAATATTTGGTGAAAACTCCTGCCATAGTCACTCAAAACTGGAATGGCAATTATAGTCTCATTTATGTTTTGTTTCACTGTAATGTCACATTTTCCTTAAGGGGGGCGTTTTCCCCCACTCTACCCTAACTTTTACTCGCCTGTTTTATCTTGTTTTTATTTAACTCTTTTAAAGTGTTTTAAATGTCTTTTTATATTGCCTATGTTGCTGTTATGTTTTATGTAAAGCACTTTGAATTGGCTTGTTGTTGAAATGTGCTTTACAAATAAACTTGCAAGTCAAAAACTCATATTTCATATATATTATATATATATATTTGTATTGAACATTTATGGAGCTACCGATTTTGTGTGAAAATAAATCATAAAAGTGGTTTATTTTATTTTACCCCACACATGGCACATCGCTAAAATAATGTTTTTAATAATGTCTAAGTTAATATTTGTTCAAAACAATCACTTTAGCAAAGTTTGAACTATTTTCTGTTTATTTTGATGAATAAAATAATTCATTTTTGATCAATAAATATGCTGCCATTAAAATATGTTAGAAATATATCTGAAAAATATAGAAACAAAATCATTTTAAAAAGTAAAGATTCGTAAAGCATTGAAGGAGATCCCATAATAATTTAATATAGATTTACAGTAGTAACAATACATTATATTTTATTATATGATATGATTAATATCACATTTTTAAATGTGATGGTTTCATTATAAATGTGGTGGTCTCTAAGGACACCCAACTTAATATATGATACTTACAATCTGAATCATAACCATCATGTCATGTCAACAAATGTTAAAGTCAGCCGTTGTTTATGATCATGTTAAATATGGTGCCTTTAATACCATACTTTTACATATTCTTCTGTTATTGACAAACTGTTGCTTTAATTACCTCGAACAGAACTGACAAACATGAACAAGACGTTTGTTTCAAAATATAGCCTATTCAATAATTTTAGTGATTCTTATTTGCTACTTAAATCAACAAAATTTTAAAAATCATAAAATATTAGATAAACTTTGCGCTGCTTCTCGTGATCACGTCACGGATCAGACACATTTCCACGAGCATCTTGAAAAGCGGATGTTTTGGAAAGTGCTGAGGCAAGTTTTTGTGCCATCTAGTGGTTTAGAGGAAAATAACCCTAAACCAAAGGAGCCTTTAGCCCCGTTGTACCCTATTATAATAATAAATCAGTCCTTTTTCATTGTCATGTATGGTTTGTATGCCATCATAAACTTTACCCCGCTCAAATTGTGTGTGTGTGTGTGTGTGTGTTCGTTTACATTACATTGTGGGGACCAAATGTCCCCACAAGGATAGTAAAACCTGAGATCCCCAGCCAGCGGTCCCCACAATGTAAATGGACTCAGTCATAAACATACTAAATTATGTTTTTGTGAAATGTAAAAATGCAGAATGTCTCCTGAGATGGGCAGGTTTAGGGGTAGTGTAAGGGGATAGAATGTACAGTATGTGCGGTATAAAAACCATTACGCCTATGGAAAATCCCCACAAAGATAGTGAACCAGTGTGTGTGTGTGTTTGTGTGTGTGTGTGTGTGTGTGTGTGTCTGAGACATTCTGCCCATTTGACATGAGACATTTGAAAGGACACCAAACGTGAAAGGGATAACACAATAGATTCACAAGATACATCATCATTGGTAGGCTATAGGCCTATCTGCATTCTGTGACTAGTAAGAGGGTAAAGGGAGGGGAAATGGGGAGTTGAAGGTTTGAGCAGGTTATGTCCCACAGTCTTTCTGTAATCTCTCCAGATTAGTGAGTTTTATTGTTCTATTGCTGGGGCTTTGGATCTCAGCTTTTGTCTGAACCAATCCTTACACTCTTCTGCATTCTTTAAAGCAGCACTAGGTAGTTTTTGCTCTCGGGTCCCCCTACAGTTAGGAAACAGTATTGTCCTCTACTACTGTCGTAAACTCTTGTCATTCTTCATCAGCGGATGCATCGCATGTGCATTTGTTGACATGACAACCATGATAGCCCTGAACACTGCCGGAGTTCACATGCGTGTTCTGCTTGCGTCGCGTGTGAAATGTCTTCATCCCAGGTACAGTGGCATATGTTTCAGCATGTAAGAGTCGGTTTTGGTGCTAAGACAAAAGCTGAGCTACACACCTCAGTAATTGAACAATAAAAGTCACTAATCTTGAGGAAAAGATCTCACAGAAACTGTGACAACACCCTGACAAACACTTCTCCCCCCTCCCCTTTTTGCCCTCTCCTTGTCCTGGTTTCAAGTCACCAAATGCAGATATATCAGTGATGATGTTATTTGTAAATTTATTGTTTTATCCTTTTCATGTTTGATGTCTTTTTAAAGGTCTCAGTGCGAATGGTAAAATGGTCTCAGTTTCACTGCAGTCACTGGTAGTATTAGAAAGATTGGAAAACTAATGAGAATTCAGTTCTCCTTTGAGTAGTCTCTTCAAAGATATCTGATCCATTCCCCCAAAACCAGGTGGGGGTGTTGCAAATATTTACAGCCCTTTTGTTCTAGTTGGAGTATTTAAGGTTGGATGTTCTAACTCTCTGGGGGAATATTCTGCAATCAGACCCCCCGTGCAAACTGCATGTAGATGTGCCAGACATGATGACTCTTTTAAATTATTTTCATATTGCTTTGCAATTGTGTTTTATGTTTTTACGCTGATCAGTTGTGTACCATGGATTCTTGTTTATGCATTTACTTTTCCTGTCTGGCCAAAATAAATGTTAATCTTGATTTCTCTTGTATGGTTCCGAAATCGTTATTCTAGTATGGATCGATGTAGAGTCCTTTATTACCGCAAAATCTAGGGTTATGATAGATCAAACCGATGACGCCACGACTGAAGCATGGAGCGCAGCGTGCGCGATATTCCGATTTCTGACTATCGCTGGGTTAGCAAGTTGTAGTCCGTAGATATTACTAAAATTACACTTTTTGTTGAGTGAGCATGTGCAACCACTTAAAGGTAAAATATTCACTCTACATCCTCTGACTAATCACAGAAGTAACCGTTTTGTGCCCGTGAGCGCGCGAAATCCGGACGCGTTATGTCTCTATGCGATTTAGGGTCTCTCGATGAACGAATATAAAAACTAGGAAGATATAAAGAAAATCAACGATCTAAATTAAATCGCAACTAATCATAAAATCAGCTGATAAACTCTAAATGTAGCACACTTTATGGAGTCACTTAGAATTGGAGTCAGATAAAATTATTAATGGAGTCAGATTTAAAATGAGATATCAATAAATTAGGAGAACTTCACAGAAAGGCTGAAAAGGCTTAAACGCAGAATTCCTTCTGGCCAAGTCATTAGTATCCGGTTTTTGGGCTAATGGATGGAGATTTACAGCATGTCATATGAATATAATTTCATGTGTTTTATTTTTTTCAAACGCCAAATGATCGCGATGCTCACGTTTACAAGCCAGCGTCATTATAGTAGCCTAGTCTATTGGTTCCCGTTTTACAGAATCTATGACTATATGATACTTCAATTCAATGTTTGAGTGGTAGATAATAACCATATATCGTCAATATTATAATATCAAGCTACCCTAGATGAATCTGCAAATTTGAAAAATCGGTTTGCATTATAGCTTGAGGCAAGACAAATAAACCAATATCACAGACATGTTAGGTATCCTAAAATATGATTTTGTACATCTTATGTATTTACTTGCAAGAATGTAGCCCCTCCTCCTTCAGCTCACGCCAACGAGCAAACGCTGCCCAATGTTGATCCTCGTCCTGCCTTTAATCCCATCACTTTCTCGTTTCCTTTTTGCTTTCCTCCGACAAAACCTTTGCTTTCTTATTTTTCTGTGCTGCTTCGGCCATGACTATAACATTCGGCAAACAAATTATAGTTTGGCTCGCACGTCCGAATTTAAGGAAGTGGGGGTGGTGGTGGAAGTGACGTATATGCCGTAAAGCAGTCGAATTTTGTAGTTCTTTTTTTTCTCGGGTTACTACCCGAAACCCGAAGTTTAAAAGTACGATTAAAAACGACACAGACCCCGTCAGGCTATGGCAGACGTGTCATTCAACCTATTGTAAGTCGATGTTGTTATGTTTGGGTAAGAATTACACAGACACAGAGAGTTGCATCGACTTATCGTCTCTACTTTTATTTCACGCCCCCTCCAGACCCAAAAGCACGAACCCATCCATTCGTCAGGCATAACAGAATGCTTCAGCACAATCAAACTTTATGCATCACTGAACACGAACTCAATGCATTCTCTAACAACACTGAAGAGAACACAACATTTCCCCCCCTCCTACGGGGTTTCAAACATGAAATGTTGACACAAAGTCCTGTAAGTGCCCCGGCCGAGAACGAGTGCGAACAGGCCGTGGGGAAACATGTGGATGAGGCTGGGCAGTCTGTGATGGGCAGGCACAAATCTCAGCTGGCTGGTTGATAGGCATGTCTGGAGCCTGTGCAGGAGCTATCTGAGGTGTCTGCTGAAACCCTGGGGTGTCCTGCCAAGCTGGGGGTGTGGCTTGAGATGCGATACCCGTTGTATGTGCCGGGCGCGGCACTTTGCGGAGGCGGCTTGCATGCCACCGCGTGCCATCACTGAGCAGGAAGGTGACTGGGCCCAGCTGATGGGTAACTTGGAGAGGGGAAGACCAATATGATGCGAGTTTGTTGTCTCTGTGGGGCCTGCAGACCCTGACCCAATCTGCGGCCTGTATGTCAGGGACCTTAGCACGTGCTGAGAGATCAAATTTCTGCTTCATCCGCCTCTGCTGGCGAGCAACAGCAGCCTTAACTCTCGGTAGTGGTTCCTGAGGTAGTGAGGGGCTGAGCCTGTCGAGGGGAAGCTGGAGCTCACGGCCAAGCATGAGGGAAGCTGGAGAGACCCCCGTCGTAGAGTGTTGGGTGGCCCTGTAGTGCAGCAGTGTGTGACGGATGGCCTGTGAGAAGGTCCAACCCTGGAACAAGTGCGCTCTGAGACTGTTTTTCAGTGACTGGTGGAAGCGTTCGACGCCACCATTAGCTTGGGGGTGATAGTATGCCGTGCGTATGTGACGAATACCCTTGTTTTTGAGATATGTGGTAAACTCAGCCGAGATTAGCTGCGGGCCATTGTCAGTCGTGATGGTATTTGGAAGGCCCCAGCGGGAAAACAGAGAGTCCAGAAAGTTAATTATGACCTGAGAGGTTACAGAGCTGGTGGCAATGAGCTCGGGCCATTTCGAGTGCAGGTCATAGACAACCACTAGGAAGCGTTGGTGATGAGGAACTCCCTGTATCTCACCACATATGTCCAGCTGCAGGTGGTCCCAGGGCTGCGATGGCCAAGCAAGAGGTTGTAAGGGTGGGGGGGCCTGGTGACCCGTCTTACCGCTCAAGAGACAGGCGGCACAGTCTTTCACCAGGGCCTCGATGTCTTTATCTATCCCTGGCCACCAAACCCGGTCTCTGCAGCGCTGCTTCAACTTCACAATACCCAGGTGGCCCTCATGAGCCATTGCCAAGACGCGTGCACGCAGGGTACTGGGGATGACTGTGCAGAGGCCGCGTGCCACACAGGTGTCGTTCCAGCAGGACAGCTCTTGCTTTATTCTGGAAAATGCTGCCAGCTCCTCTGGTACCTCCTGAGGCCACCCGTTCAGGATATATACACGGAGCTGGGAAAGGGCCAGGTCCTGTTCAGATGCCTCCTTCAGTTCTTGCAATGATATGACGGCCTGGAGGGGTGTGTGTAACATTTGGACAATGTCCCGTTCCATCCGGTCCGTGTCGGCGTGTGTGTGTGTGTCCGGGTGGGGTGGAGCTGATCGGGACAGTAGATCAGCCACAACATTGTCCCTGCCAGGGGTGAACTTCAAGTCAAAGTTATACTGGCGGAGGCGGTCAGACCAGCGGTGTAGCCTCAGTGGTCTGTGGCCTGTCCCAGACGTGGAAAGCAGTGCAGTCAGGGCCTGGTGATCTGTCCTTAGGGTGAAGGCACGGCCATAGAGATATAAGTGCCACCTCTCGCAGGCCCAGATGCAAGCTAATGCTTCACGTTCCCCCACCGAATACCGTTGCTCTGTCTGGTTGAGGGCCCGTGACGCAAAGGCAATGGGCTTCTCTACGCCCCGCTGGATCTGTGACAGCACTGCTCCTATGGCTGTGGCCGACGCGTCGCAGGTCACTAAGGTGGGGCTAGAGATATCGAAGTGAGCCAACACTGGAGCTGTGGTGAGCTGCACTTTGAGCATACGCACCGCATCAGAGCATGCCCGTGACCACACCCATGGCTCATCCTTACGCAGCAGACGCCGTAGTGGGGCAGTGGTAGCAGAATAATGTGGGAGGAACTTCAGATAGTAGCCGGTCATGCCCAAGAAGGAGGCGACCTGCGCAGCTGAGCTGGGTTCGGGAATTGCCAGTATGGCGTCTACATTTGACTGGAGCGGTGTGACGCCATCCGCCGACAGCCGGAAACCCACATACTCAATGGTCGGTGCAGAGAAAACACATTTTTCAGCATTGACTGTTAGTTTATGTTCAGCTAGGGCTGCAAAGACTCTGCTGAGGCGTTCGTCGTGGCTCTCGGGAGTGGACCCATGGATAACCACATCATCCAGGTAAATGGCCACCCCTGGTATACCAGCCAACACCGACACCATGATTTTTTGAAAACAGCTGGGGGCGGAGCTAAGTCTGAATGGCATACGCGTATAGCGAAACACACCTGCATGGGTCACGAAAGCTGTGAGGTTTCTGCTGCTGGGGTGGAGAGGTACTTGTAGGTAGCCCTGTCTGAGATCCAGTTTAGAGAACACGGTTGACCCATAGAACTGAGCAATGAGCTCTTCTGAAGTAGGCAGTGGGAACCTGTCCGGGATTACTGCCTTATTCACTGCTCGCAGGTCGACACACACCCGTAGGGCCCCTGATTTCTTCTGAGCTACCACCAAGTTCGAGACCCAGGGCGATGCATCCACTGGTTCGATGATGCCAGCGTCCAGTAGCTGCTTAAGCTCAGCTGAGACACCATCACGGAAGGCTAGGGGGATGCGGCGGAGTGGTTGGATGACTGGTTTAATGGCAGGGTTCAGGAGAGGTTTGTGGGCAAAAGCAGTAAGGCAACCCAAACCTTCAAACAGGGAAGGCCACTTTTGCTGCCAAGGTATGGAGACTGTCAGGATCGCAGCTCCCTTTGTGTCCACTAGGGAGAATCCCAGAGCCGAGAACAAATCCAGACCCATCAGGTTGGCCCCGCGACGGGCGACATGGAAGGTGAAGCTGGGTACCATCTTGTTGCCATACCCTACGGTCACCTGCAGGGAACCCACTAGGTCAATCTTTGAGTCGCCATAGCCACAGAGTGAAGCAGAGGGTGCCGAAAGTGGTAGCGCTCTGAAGAAAATGTTGTATGTGTGCATGTTCAGGAGAGACACACTGGCACCAGTGTCCAAAAGCAGTGGAATACACACATCATTTAGGCGCACTGAGCATGCTTTAAATGAGGCTGGTCCAGAGTAAACATTGTGAATGATAGTGGGTGCTTGGACTGACTCAGCTGGGGCAGAGCGGCAGACTGAAGCAAAATGGTGGCGTTTACCACAGTTGTGACACGTTTGGCCACGGGCTGGGCAGTTCTGTGCTCTAGATGGATGAGATGAAGATCCACAGTTGTCACAGGGCCGTGATGTTTGTGTTTGTGGGCGTGGCCGAGACCGCTGCTGGCGTCTCAGTTGCATAACTACAGAGGAGTCTGCGTCTGCCAATGTGTCGTTCTGGCTGGGCTGTAATATCGATGGGGGCATGGGGGAGGGGGCTGGGCAGTCCGTGATTGTTTGCCGTTTAGTCAAAGCCGATGCACATGCAGCTGCACTCTCTATTTGTAATGCAATCGTGATTGCTCGGGCCAGTGATAAATCATCCGGTTCTAATAATAGAGTTTCACGTATTTTTGCGTTGTTGGTATGTTCAATTAACTGGTCGCGAATCATTTCGTCCTGCAACGCACCGAACTTGCATGAGCTGGCCAACCCCCGCAAGTTGGCGACGTACTGTTGCACAGACTCACCGGGCAGCTGGTGTCTTTGGCGGAAGAGAAAACGGCGCAAGAGTGCGCTCTGTGGGGCCGCAAAGTGTGCGGTTAATAGTTCCACGGCTGTGTCATAATCGCTTATGGTGTCCGACTCAAGCGTTCCCAGCACACGTTGACCCTCAGCTCCCAAGCAATGCAATAACAGCGCTTTTTTGCGGGCTGCGCTCACGTCAGTCAGCCCCACTGCCAAGATGAAAGTCTCGAAGGACCGTAACCAGCGAGTCCATGGAATCGGAGGCTCGCCAGGTAGAGCAAGGAAAGGAGCAGGAGGTGGTAGTACAATATCAGCCATCCTCGTCGCCAATGTTATGTTTGGGTAAGAATTACACAGACACAGAGAGTTGCATCGACTTATCGTCTCTACTTTTATTTCACGCCCCCTCCAGACCCAAAAGCACGAACCCATCCATTCGTCAGGCATAACAGAATGCTTCAGCACAATCAAACTTTATGCATCACTGAACACGAACTCAATGCATTCTCTAACAACACTGAAGAGAACACAACAGATGTATCATCACAAGAGTCTTGAAAATATATTATAAAGGTTGAAAAGTTACCTAGTGCTGCTAATTTTCAAAATGAGCCTACACTAACTGAAATAGAACCTTTGATAAAATAAGGCATGTTTTATAAAAACTAACTGTACAAATTGGCTTCATTTAGATACTGTGTAAATCTCCATCCATTTAGCCCAAAAATCAGATACTAATGGCTTCGTCAAAAGGAATTCTGCGTGTAAGCCTTTTCAGCCTTTCGGTGAAGTTCTCTTAATTTATTGATATCTCATTTTAAATCTGACTCCAGTAATAATTTTATCTGACTCCAATTCTATCTGACTCCATAAAGTGTGTTACGTTTAGAGTTTATCAGCTGATTTTAAGATTAGTTGCTATTTAATTTAGATCGTTGATTTTCCTTAGTATCACTTATTTTCAAATATTTTTTCCTCCATGGGACCCGGAGTCTCAAATAGGCTAAGCGTCCGGTTTCGCTTGCTCTAACGGACACAGATTAGTCAGTTCTGATATTACAGAGGATTGCAGGGTGAACTATCTTACCTCTAAGTGAGTCACACATGTTTACTCATAACAAAACGTGTAATTTTAGTGATAGTCACGGAAACTGCAACTTATAATAACAGTGGCAGTCAGAAAACAGGTTCTCTCATATGCTTGGCTCAATGTTCCCGCTATGGGGTTCCCAGTATGATCTGCCCTGGCAGAGAGATCTGCGGTAACTCCTACTTACTCCTCACGGACACTAATAAAATAATGATTTCAGAAAGATACAGAATAAATCAAGATTAACATTTATTTTGGCCAGCCCGGAAATGTAAATAAGTAAACCAGAATCCATGGTACACAACTGATCAGCGTAAAAACATAAAACACAATTGCAAAGCAATATGAAAATAATTTCATATTGAGAGTCATCATGTCTGGCACATCTACATGCAGTTTGGGTCAGTGTCTCAAAGACACAGACACAGCACCACACGGGGGGGTCTGACTACAGAATGTTCCCCCTGAGAGTTTGGTTACCCAGCCTTAAATACTCCAACTAGAACAAAAGGGTTGTAAACATTTGCAACACAAACACCTGGTTTTGGGGGAGTGGATCAGATATCTTTGAAGAGACTCCTGAATTCTCATTAGTTTTCAATCTTTCTAATACTACCAGTGACTGCAGTGAAACTGAGACCATTTTACCATTCGCACTGAGACCTTTAAAAAGACATCAAACATGAAAGGGATAAAACAATAGATTTACAAGATACATCATCACTGGTATATCTGGATTTGGTGACTTGAAAACAGGACAAGGAGAGGGCAAAATGGGGAGGGGGGAGAAGTGTTTGTCAGGGTGTTGTCACAGTTTCTGTGAGATCTTTTCCTCAAGATTAGTGACTTTTATTGTTCAATTGCTGGGGTGTGTATCTCAGCTTTTGTCTTAGCACCAAAACCGATCCTTACACTGCTTTGAAACAATCTGCATTGTTAATAGCGCTATATAAATAAAGTTGACTTGACTTGACTTAAGTAGACAAGTGGTCAAGTGCAAACACCAAAATAGTGTGTATTTGGACAGGGCATTGGAATTGAACTTCTTCCTGATAAATTAAACCAGTTAAATTGCATTTGTAGCCATCACCTATAAACCACAAACTGTTCCCATGTCAGTCCAGTGTGTAACTCCATCATCACTGAGCTCTTGATCAAAACACTGACTATAGAGGTGGGTCATGTGACTGATGTGGAGATATCTGTGTGAGGAGATGATGGTTTATTCTCCTACAGTCTGTAACAATTGTGGTAGGAGGAGCAAACGACAGTTTGCCACAGTGGGTGTGGCTTCAGGCCTCGAGGAGGGGTTTATTATTAACATTAATATTCAAAAAGGGGAATAAAGAGTCCTACAAAACAGGGGATCTGGTGTCCTCGGCGTGCCAGGGAATCATGAAGGAAGGGCAGTGATCAGATAGGATGGGTCCAGGTAAGGGCTGGGGTCTGACGGCCACACACACTTCTCTCTTCGGTCTGAGGCGTGAGGGGCGGCGGCTTCAACACGGCGGCTCGTTCTCTTTAGGACACGGTAACTGAGGGGAATATCGGCCCGGCATCCTAGCCTGTCAACCCCTCATGGGACTGCCGCAAAAAAACCCATAACAACATTAATGTCCCAGGCCTGTTCCTCTCCCATCCTTCACAGTCGTCGCTCCTCCGTGGGAAACTCGAGGCATTAGCACTCACTCCACCGCCCTCGCTCCGTTCCCCGCGGCTCTCGCCCTCGTCCTGCTCAGTCTCACACAGTCATAACTGCATATGTTTCCTCTCTCAGAGAAAGGTCTGATAGTCTGCATTTCTGCTCATCTGACCTAGACAAAAATACAGCAGATAATATAAAACTTAACATCAGAAAGCAATATCATGTTCTTGAAATAATGCTTAAGCTGTAAAAAAACAAATAACATCAAAATTCAGATCAAAACACAGCACTAAACACTTGACTGCGGTCTGTACCTGCAGTTTGGACTGAACTATGATTTGATACCTGCAAGGATGATGCTCGGTTCTCTTCATCATCTTCTTTCTATTTTTATCGGCATTACTGCTCCTCTCACCTAGAGGAGAGATTATATAAAAACTCTGAGTACAAACAGAATTCACGTCGCAATTCTCATTTGTTATAGATCTTGTTGTTTATGTCCTTCAATCTCATCATCATCAAACTCTTTACTAGTTTATATTTTTACTGTCATACAGTATATACACTGTCAAAACATCATACATTTTGAACTGTCTTTAAAGCTATGATGTTCAAAATAAAGACATTTAAAGCAACAGTGTTCAATATTTAGAACTCACCTCTTGAACTTATCAATAGGCAAAGACACACAATGAGAACCAGAGGTAGCGCTAGAATTAAACCTACGACTGATATTAAAGAGACATTCTGAGATTCTGTTTCACAGTCGATGCAATTTCCAACTGCAAAAAATAAAACATATCAATTAATAAATAAAATAAAAACACAAATATTGTAAATGAGTGTTATCATGTTCTATTTCTGCATACTGAGTGACTTGTATTAAGATTCAAATGTTAATAATGCAGAAGCAGTGTTACTGTATAAAGTCAGATCTTCACATATTCACTCAATTTATGATCATATTTACCCCAATTAGCTAAAGCTGGTTTTCTCAGACTGCTGTGAATGACCCGACAGTCATAAGATCCTCTATGTTTTCTGTTGATCTTCACACTGGTTCTCATCTGAAAGGATCCGTCAGCATTTGGTCTGATTCCAGAAGATGTTTTATCCTTAAGTTTAGTTCTGCTCCTTCTAATGTCCATCTGAACATCTCTGGGGTAGAAACCAGTGGCCAGACACGTCAGAACCAGCTTATTCTGATCATCAGGAGCTTTACTCGCAAACATGTGAACATCTGGAGAACCTGGAGATGAAAATAATAATGCAATTAATAAACATTTACAAATAATTTGGTTCTTTGTGTAAAAAAAATTCATCATATTTATTAAAAATGTGCATACATGAACACAACCTTCAAATATACACTCTATTGCCAGAAGTATTGTGCCGCCCCTCCAAATCACTGAGTTCAGGTGTTCAGTCACTTCATGGCCACAGGTGTGTAAATCAAGCTCTAGGCCTACAGACGCTTCTACACACATTAGTGAGAGAATGGGCCGCTCTCAGGAGTGTGTGTGTGTGTGTGTGTGTTCGCTTCTACACACATTAGTGAGAGAATGGGCCGCTCTCAGGAGTGTGTGTGTGTGTGTGTGTGTGTGTGTTCGCTTCTACACACATTAGTGAGAGAATGGGCCGCTCTCAGGAGTGTGTGTGTGTGTGTGTGTGTGTGTGTGTGTGTGTGTTCGCTTCTACACACATTAGTGAGAGAATGGGCCGCTCTCAGGAGTGTGTGTGTGTGTGTGTGTGTGTGTGTGTGTGTGTGTGTGTGTGTGTGTGTGTGTGTGTGTGTGTGTGTGTGTGTGTGTGTGTGTGTGTGTGTGTTCGCTTCTACACACATTAGTGAGAGAATGGGCCGCTCTCAGGAGCTCAGAGAACTCAAGCGTGGGGCCGTGATTTTTCAGTGAATGATGACCTGCTGAACTTATGTCACACACACACACAGAGAGATAATAAAAGTCATCTGATCACAACTTACTCTTTTTTGTGTTGATAAACGTTGAGATCCAGTTCCTGCAGGTCTTGAGGAAATATTTGATGACGTGGTTTCGTCCAGTTTGAAGATCCCATTGCTCTTTGGTTCTTTTGGCTTTGGGGCTTTTCTCAATCCACTGCATAGTGTCAGAATTAAAGGATATAAGATCCTCTCCATCAAATCCATATTCATCAAAGACAGTCAGATCCACTGATCCATCAGGAAGTTTCTCCAGTTCACAGCCAATTATTCTCTGAAGAACATGAAGCTCTACAATCACAGAACAACACTCATGAGAAACTTACAGTAAATATAATGTGTGATCATTAATAAGAGTAAAGCATGAATCTCACCAGAACACTGTGAGTCTGTGCAGTTTGACAGAGTCCTGATCTGATGCATGAACCAGTCTCTGTGATCAGGAGGATCTGCAGGAGCTTCAGTCCAGTCTTCAGTCACAATCCAGACTCTTTCTTCATTACTGTAGTGTGAGATCCGTCTGTCATCATAAACAACCTCAGCACTGAACTCTGGGAATGTGTCTGCTCTGGTCAGGACTGTAAACTTGTAGTGCAGAAAGTGTTTCTCTGAGGAACATATGAAACACAAACCACAATGAAAACACTTCATGTTATTCGGCCAAGGAATCCATTACACCAGTGATCAGATGTTTGAAAGCCACCATGAAATCAACAAGGACACACAACTATTTTAAATGTTCATTATTGACCTTACAATGGTATCATGAGTTTGACAAGGGCCAAAAAAACTTTATTTTTCTTCACTACATTGCAAAGCATAATATCAGACTTTCCCCTGCAATTAAATGAAAAAATGTGGTTCCTCGTTATTTTAAAATGAAGAAATGGAGATCTTGTCAGAGACCCGACAGTGACGTTCAGATTGTATCTGAAAATCTCAGAGTCCCCGAGATCAAATCTTGTGATTCACTTTGTGAAGCAGGCTTTATATTAAATCTCTGAGTGTGAAATCACCCCTATACCCTTAAATTACTTTACTTGAGGGGACAGCCATTTGTAGTGGTGTCCGAAACCATAGTGGGCGTTATTGAGTGCACACTGTAAAACCCAACAAGTTCAGCTAACTCATTTCATTTGAGGACACCGATTACCTCAAACCATTTAGGTTTATAAAAAACAATAGTTATGAGTACTCTGCACTTATTTTAATCAAGTCCACTACAAAAGGATATTTCTTTATATACAATTAAACTTTACACTGCATTCAAATACTTGATATAGCTGAACCTTCCCTATATTGAGTAAAACAACTGAAATTACAAACTTTAAATGAACTCAGAGTGCTTGCAGTTACTGCTAGCTCACAATAGCACACACAAAGACAAATCTAGTAAGTTAAGCTAACTCATTAACTTTGAGGACACTGATTACCCTAATTCTTTTATTTTTTAGAAAACAATAGTTATGAGTACTTTGAACTTATTTCAATTGAGTTCACTAACATAAGACACTCATTGCAATCCAGAAATAAAGTGATTAATTAAGTGATGATTGAGCATTAGTGATGAACACCTGATGGTAATGAGCAGAATCACAGAAGGAAAGAGAAACACAAGAACTACAACTGACTTAAGCCACAGCTTTAGATGAAATAACAGAAGATAAAATAAGACATTACATCTCTGAAGATCTCAGCAGAGGGGGATTAAACAACTCCACAAACAACACTACCAGATTCACACATTACTAACCAGATTGACTTTATTTCTGTCATTTATGTTTTAAAGGGTAACTAAACCCTAAACCAACTTTTTTTAGTTAATGATCTGTAATACTGGGGCTTTATTAATGCTGTTCATTGATTCGAGTAAATGTTTTGACATTTGAGTATAAAGTGTTTTAATTCTATAAAATATGGTGTAAAACCGCCAAAGTGCTGCCCTCTTAAGGTTGAACGGTGGCTACTGCAGTTGAATTTTCCTATTGGACGTTGTGGTACATCGTGACGTAGGATGGTACCTCCAACGGCTCACTATCCGCGCCCCTGGCACGAGCTCACCACGCCCTCAGAAATGTTTCCCCCAATCACATGATGAGAACGGCTTCACTCCAGTATGAGCTGTCATATTACATGAAGTAGAAACATTATGAATGAAACTCACTTGACACTTGCTTTAACATTGTATTGAAGAAAATACGGTTAAATAATGCAGTTGTCAGTACACGTCAGGCTTTTCTTGCGATATTATTGCCGCCCGTCATGTGTACAGATACTTTTCATACATGAGACGCGCTTTCAAACCCTGACACGCAAGTGGTTGCCACGGACGCAGATAGATTAGGTCAGTGCTCTTGCGCGGCTGCTTCACTAGCATCGTCGGCATCGGGAGTTAACGCAGTTTGAGCAGCGGCTTGCATTGATAATGCTCTGACCCTGTGTCTACAGATAGTTCACCCTCCTCCACTTCAGGTGAAGGTAGGAGAAATGACCGCTCTGTTGCAAAGCTGGCGTTACTCCAGTCATTCTCCATCTCTGGCCTCGCGAGTCTGACAGCTGTCAATCAATCCGTCACTGCGGGTCTCAGGTGCACGCCCTCCGCTCAGCCCCGCCCTCGGTTCATCCCCTCTGTGTCCGCCGGGCTCTGCCCACTTTTCCAGCATTTTTCAAAATTTGCCAGTGGGTGGAGTTAAGCTCTGAGCAGGGGTTTAGTTACCCTTTAATGAAAATAATAGTTTAATTGAAGTCACCATGATGGTGATGAGTGTTTGCTTTAGTTGGGCTCTTGACCCTTAAATCTTTAATATTAGATTTTTCTCTGGCTGCTTTAACTGTGTGTTTAGAAAGTACATTCGTTATGGTAAGGAATGCCAAAAGGAATGCCAAGAGAAAATGTGATTAGGTGATGTTGGCTACAATGATGGTCGGTATAATCATCATGTAGTGGCTTAAGTCACTGATTTCACTTTTGCTTGGTTATAGCAGTATTGTGTTGTTAATTTTTGTATTGTTCATAATGGTGGCTACATGAGTCAATAGCACGAGATCCAGAACTGTTGTGGTAATTGAATAATATGCAAGATTTTAAAATCATGTAGTGTTCAAAATGTTTTAATCTATGGTTTTACTTAAAAACACACAGACATCAAGAATCTGCATATGAATCTCAACAATGGTGACAATCAATGAAAAGCTTCATGCTGCAGTGCATGCTGGGTACCACCGATCAAAACTCCCTCATGGGTCCCAGCATGCATTGCGGCATGAATAAATTATGCATCTGAATTGTGACAAATTTTCTTTGATTCTTACTATTTGCTTTTACTTTTGCTGTTTGTTGTGATGTTTTTGTAGCTTGTTTTATGTTCAGGGGACCCCGAGAGCAAAAGCAGCACTAGGTAACTTTTGCTCTCGGGCTCCCCCTACAGTTAGGAAACAGTATTGTCCTCTACTACTGTCGTAAACTGTCATTCTACATCAGCGGATGCATCGCACGTGCATTTGTTGACATGACAACCATGATAGCCCTGAACACTGCCGGAGTTCAAATGCGTGTTCTGCTTGCGTCGCGTGTGAAATGTCTTCATCCCAGGTACAGTGGCATATGTTTCAGCATGTCATATGAATATAATTTCATGGGTTTTATTTTTTTCAAACGCCAAATGATCGCGATGCTCACGTTTACAAGCCAGCGTCATTATAGTAGCCTAGTCTATTGGTTCCCGTTTTACAGAATCTATATGATACTTCAAATATGAAATAAATATTAGGCTATTTTCAGTAAATTCAATAATTTATATCATTATTTGTTGTTGTATTTTATTTATTTACTCAAATGTAAGGCCCAAAACCCAGAAAAACACGTACTGTGGATTATCTGTTTTCATATGCAAAAAAAAAAGTGTTTAAAGTCGTTGTCAAAATTATTAGGGGCCAAGCACCGAAGGTGCGAAGGCACCTATTGAAACCGTTCCCGTTCTTATTATTATTATTCATCTTCTTCTTCTTCTTCTTCTTCTTCTTCTTCTTCTTCTTCTTCTTCTTCTTCTTCTTCCGCCACAAAGTCTATGGCAGCCCATAGAACCGTATGGTAAAAAGTTGTGAAATTTGACACACTAATAGAGGACATTCTGAAAAGTCACCATAGCAAATTTGGAGTCTCTAACTCAATCCCTCTAGCGCCACCATCAGTTCAAAATTTGACTCATGTTTATGCTAATAACTTTTGAACCATAAGGGCTAGAAACAATATTCAAGACGATTCGATTGCACCCTATGACGTAATTTTCCGTCATAAAAATTTTCCCGCCATTTTGAATTTTCCGAAAAACCTACTTTTGCAAACTCGTCCTAGACGGTTCATCCAATTTGCACGAAAATGTAACCAGATCATCTTCAGACCATGCTGACAAAAAATCTTGCAAATCAAGTTGATTCGTCAAATCGTTTTCGATAAACGCGCAAACAAATTTTACGTAGCGGTTGCAAAAACACACTTAAGGCAATATCTCTGCAACGCTTTATCGTATTCAAACCAAACTTGGTACATGTCATCACAAGCATGACTTGAGGCAACATGCAGCGTTTCGGCGCAGCGCCACCTACTGGTCCGGAGATACAAAAAAGTTTATTTTTGCTTATAACTTCTGAACTGTTTGTCCAAAAATCATAAAAGTCTTAAAATGTCTTGTTAGATTCAGGACGTCATGCCGAGTCGTCTGATATCCAATTTTACCATATCGGCCATTTTGGCTGTCGGCCATTTGGAATTATGTGCTAAAATGCTGTATTTTATCAACGCATGAACGGATTGTTACAAAACTCGGTATGGGTCATCAGCACGATGCCCTGAATGAGTCCAAGAAGTTTCGAAACAGCGCCACCTACTGGATACATTTTTTTTTCAAATGCTTATAACTTTGGGTGAGATTGACTTATTTTCATGGGAGTAGCTTTTTTTGTCTCCTGAATCCTCGCCGAGTCCAACGATACCAGACTTGCTAGATTTCGGCATATGGTTTGTGCAGGGTTGTAATTTAGCGCTTTAAAAACATTAGCTGATATCTTCAAAACCGCTAGTCCGATCGAGACGAAACCAGCGTCAGAAGTTCGGACACATAGGTCGATAGATAAATGCTAATACTCAAATGTCAAAATATTGATAGTAAAGGGGTGTAAAATCCAATCAAAGTCAGGTGTCAGTCATTTTTCATGTGTTTTTTCATATAAATGTCTATAACTCCAAAACGAAACAAGATATTTTCACCAAAATTGACACAGACATGTATGGGCTCACTCCAAGGACACATAAAAAAAATGGTAGGATTGTGCCACTTGGTGGCGCTATAATAGAACAAAACATGAAATTCCCATTGACTACAATGCAATATTATGATATAAAATGTTATGCTTTACAAATGAATTGGTGTATCATTACGAAACTTGGTATGTGCCATCAGCACCATGCCTTTAAGCTACTTAAAAGGTTTCAAAACAGCACCGCCATGTGGTCAATACTTATAATGAAAAGGCCTCTTGAGGCTATATCTCCGCAATGACATATTGACACTATATTGACACCCTGCTTTGATATATTAACACCAATCTTTGCATGTGTCATTGTTCCCTTATTCTGACCACACCACATCAATTTCGTAACTGTGCCACCTATTGGTTAAAAGTGATAAATCATTAAATCATTTTTATTGACTGTATTTATCATTTAACAGCTATTTTGCCTAAAATCACCTTAATAGGTCTTTAATTGCTCATTGCTGCAGTTGATCTGACATTGCCAGCATATTTTGGCATGTCTTGTCTTCTTCTTTGCGCTTGGCCCCGGTATTGCTGCTTGCAGCTATATTTATTATTAATTTTTTAAACAGTAACCCTTTAAATATTAGTGATTTACAATTAGGTCTACACTGTAGAAAATAAAAACGGAAAATGTACCGGTAATTTTCTACCAGGACATATCCAGTATTTTATGGAAATTTCCATTAACCTTAAAAAACACCACAGATAATTCAAAATACAGAAAAACACCAGCGGGAAATCCCTTCAAATTTATACAGTAGCCTACACTGTGCCCTATTTTCACGCACTTTCTTTTGACAGTGTGTAGGCTATGATGTTAGAATAGAGTTTATAACTTTAGCCTAATCCATCAAGAACGTCTCGGTTACGTATGTAACCCTCGTTCCCTGAGGAGGGAACGGAGACGTACGTTAGTGACTAACGAATGGGGTTTCGCTTAGAAGCCAATTATCTCCGAGAATTCAACAGCGCCCAATGGCAGTGCCAATGCCATGGGCATGCGGAATTTGCATGCGTAACTCCGCCCCACCTCGTGGGTATATAAGGAAGTACGCTGGCAACATCGCATTATGTTACTGCTGCAGGAGCCAAGACTGAACTCCGCGTTCCAGGCAGCACAGCTGACATGGCAAAGGAAACGTACGTCTCCGTTCCCTCCTCAGGGAACGAGGGTTACATACGTAACCGAGACGTTCCCTTTCGTTCAGTCACTACGACGTACGTTAGTGACTAACGAATGGGGGTTCCAATACAACAACGCCACTCAGCTGTCATCCAGTGCCCTGCGTAAGTGTGAGATCCCGCCACTTAAGGCCGTAGGACTCCCACTTATCACAGGATTACCAAGGTACACTGGGAAGCATATCCCAGTGAGGGAATGCCAAGATGCCTACCCGTGGGGAGGACTTAGAGAGTACACATATGACCCGCTGTGGGCTGCATATGGGAAACTCTAGTGTACCAGCCGAAGGTGGATTTTTAACCCTAGGGGAGGCAGGGACTTGCCAAGGGAAAGACACCTGCTCACCGAGGAGGCTTACGGTGGGAATACTCGTGTGGGGGTCGCCGGAGGGGAACCATGCACACGGAGCACCTGGCGGACATGAGGGTCTGGGCTCGAAAGGGCAGACTGAACTGATGTCGGCGTAAGCAGTGCTGGAGGAGCTCAGGGCTCTCGGGGAGCTCACCTGAGGGAAAATATAGCACGTATCCAGTCCTTGGAGTGGAATGGCGAGCAAGCGAAGACACCTGAGCCTGGCCCATTACCGGCCACCCGTAGGGGCGAGTACATAGTTGGACACTGGCTCCACTCGGAGATTGTAGAATCTGGCGAATGTGTTGGGTGTCGCCCAGCCTGCAGCTCTGCAGATGTCTGTTAGCGAGGCGCCATGCGCTAAAGCCCAAGAGGAGGCCACACTCCGGGTGGAGTGTGCTCTCACATCAAGGGGACATGGTCGACCTTGCTGCTGGTAAGCCAAAACAATGGTGTCCACTATCCAGTGAGACAACCTCTGCTTTGAGAGAGCACTTCCCTTCCGCTCTCCACCATAACAGACAAAGAGCTGGTCTGAGGTCCTGAAACATCGCGTACTGTCTACATAAGCGCGGAGAGCGCGTACTGGACAGAGCAATGCCAAGGCTGGGTCTGCCTCCTCCAAAGGCAGCGCTTGCAGGTTCACCACCTGATCTCGGAACGGAGTGGTGGGAACCTTGGGCACATATCCGGGCCGGGGTCTCAGGATCACGTGAGAGTTAGCCGGCCCGAACTCAAGGCACGCTTCGTCAACCGAAAATGCTTGCAGGTCCCCGACCCTCTTAAGCGAGGCCAATGCGGTCAGCAGAGCCGTCTTCATAGACAGGAACTTAATCTCAGCCGACCGCAAAGGCTCAAAGGGAGGCCTCTGCAGAGCACTTAAAACTACTGAGAGGTCCCAAGAGGGAACGAGAGGAGAGCGAGGAGGATTCAGTCTCCTCGCCCCCCTCAGGAACCTGATGATCAGGTCATGCTGACTTACCTTTTTGTCTCCCAGGAGATCGTGGTAGGCAGATATTGCGGCCACATACACTTTAAGGGTGGAAGGAGACAGCCTTCGCTCCACCCCCTCCTGGAGAAACGATAGCACGGACCCGATCGGGCATTTCCAGGGGTCTTCTTGGCGGGAAGAACACCATGTGACGAAGAGGTTCCACTTCAACGCATAGAGACGTCGCGTAGACTCAGCTCTAGCGGAAGTGATGGTAGCGACCACCGCAGGTGGAAGACTACTCAAACCTGCCGCGTCCCGTCCAGAAGCCACACGTGGAGCTTCCAGAACGCTGGACGCGGGTGCCAAAAGGTGCCCCGTCTCTGAGTGAGGAGGTCCGGTCTCAGAGGAATAGGCCAGGGAGGGGCTGTCGCAAGGAGTAGAAGTTCTGAGAACCAGGTCTGGCCGTGCCAATACGGGGCGACCAACATGACCTGCTCCTTGTCCTCCCTGATCTTGCACAGTACCCGTGCAAGGAGGCTCACTGGGGGAAACGCATACTTGCGTAGCCCTGGCGGCCAGCTGTGCGCCAGTGCATCCGTGCCAAGGGTGCCCTTGGTCAGGGAATAATACAGGGAGCAATGGGAAGAGTCCTGGGAGGCAAACAGGTCTACCTGTGCGTCGCCGAACCGTTCCCATATCAGCTGGACCGTCTGGGGGTGGAGTCTCCACTCTCCGGGGAGAGGCTGAATCCGTGAGAGCTCGTCGGCTGCACAGTTCAGGTCTCCGGGGATGTGGACAGCACGAAGGGACCTCAGGCGCTTCTGACTCCACAAAACGAGATGGCGGGCGAGTTGAGACATACGGCGGGAGCGTAGACCGCCCTGGTGGTTGATGTACGCTACTACGGCCGTGTTGTCTGTCCTGACTAGTACATGTTGACCCCTCAGCAATGCTCGGAAGCGGTGCAGGGTGAACCGTACTGCCAGTAACTCGAGGCAATTGACATGCAGGAGGCGCTGGGGTCCTGTCCAGGAGCCCGCGGCTGCTTGTCCATTGCACATGGCACCCCAGCCCGTGGATGATGCATCTGTTGTCACAACAACATGCCTGGAAACTCGTTCTAAGGACACTCCGGTCCGTAGAAAACTGAGGTTCGACCACGGGGTGAGAGTCTGTAAGCAGGCCCGAGTCACTTGTACCCGGAGCGTGCCAGACCGCCATGCCCATCTCGGGACTCGATCGCGTAGCCAGTGCAGAAGCGGTCTTATATGAAGCGATCCGAGCCGCGTCACCGCGGCTGCAGATGCCATATGTCCCAGGAGCCTCTGAAATAGTTTCAGTGGAACCGCACTCTTGCCCTCGATTTGACGGAGGGAAGTCAGCAGAGACTGCGCGCGCTCGCTCGAAAGCTGCGCGCACATAGCGACCGAGTCGATATCCATACCGAGAAAAGAGATCCTCTGCGCGGGGCAAAGTTTGCTCTTCTCCCAGTTGACCCGAAGGCCCAGACGGGCTAGGTGATGGAGCACCAAATCTCTGTGTCCGCAAACCTGCTCTCGAGAGTGACCCAGTATGAGCCAGTCGTCGAGGTAATTTAGGATGCGAACCCCGTGCTGCCGAAGGGGAGCAAGGGCTGCCTCGGCAATCTTCGTGAAGACGCGAGGGGACAGAGATAGCCCGAATGGTAGAACTGCATACTGATATGCCCGCCCCTCGAAAGCAAACCGTAGGAACGGTCTGTGTCGAGGTAGAATGGAGACATGGAAGTAGGCGTCCTTCAGGTCGATCGCTGCAAACCAATCGTCTGGACGAACGCATTCGAAAAGGCGTTTCGCTGTTAACATCTTGAACGGAAAGCGGTGAAGGTAACGGTTCAAGACGCGCAGATCCAGGATTGGCCGTAGCCCACCGGTCTTTTTGGGTACAATGAAGTACGGGCTGTAAAACCCGGAATTCATCTCGGCTGGAGGGACAGGTTCGATCGCACCCTTCGCCAGTAGGGTGGTAATCTCCGCTCGCATGACGGGGGCATTGGCCCCGATCATAGTGGAACGGACTCCCCGGAAGCAGGGAGGAACCTGTGCGAACTGAATCGCGTAGCCGCGCCTGACGGTCCGCGCGACCCAGCGGGACAGCCCTGGAAGCTGAAGCCAGACATCCAGAAACTGCACCAGCGGGGTCATACGGAGTACAGACGTACCCGGTGTGGGCTTGCAGCGATGCAGCGTCACCGGCCCGGACATGGGAGGCTGAGGGGCGTCCCGGTGCGGGGGCACGGTTGACTGCTGCGTCCTGACAGAGGAGACCAGGGAAGGACGCACGTTCCACTGGGGTCTGCTCTGCCAGGAGGCTGGCGACAGAGTGGGATGCGAGTTGCGGGACCCGTGGGTGGCGCGCACCGTCATCACCGTACTCTGTGGGCTCAGGGATGGGAGTGTTAATTCTTTCTTTGACCAAATTAGGGTGCTGCTGACCTGTGGGCCAGCAGCTGAACAAAGGATTCTCCCCCGGCCCTCCACCGGGGGAAGGAGTGGTCCTGCCACCATCTCCTGGAAAGAATACTCCATCCCTGAGCCATCCGTCTCAGGAACGCCGCTTGGCCTGGCGTTTAGCGGGGCGCGGGGCGGGCTGAGCGGGTTGTGACGCCTTCCTTCGGCGACCTCTGCCACCCGGCCCGGGTGAAGGCTGCTGCTTGGGCCGGGCGGGAGCCTTAGGAGGGCGTCCTCGGCGTGGAGCAGACTGAGGCGACTGTGCCGGCGGCTGGGTGGAGGCAGCAGCTGGCCGCCGGGGCAGTACGTGTTTTATAGCCTCAGTCTGCTTCTGGGCGATTGAGAACTGTTGGGCAAAGTCCTCAACCGCCCCGCCGAAGAGGCCGGCCTGGGATACGGGGGCATCGAGGAACCGGGTCCGCTCGGTGTCCCGCATATCGGTCAGGTTCAGCCATAAGTGACGCTCCTGGACCACGTTTGTGGACATCACTTGACCCAGGGAGCGTGCGGTCACCTTCGTCGCCCAGAGAGCGAGGTCGGTGGTGGCACGCAGCTCATTTAAGAACCCCGGATCAACTCCACCCTCGTGCATGTCCTTGAGGATCCTGGCCTGGTAGACCTGGAGGATCGCCATGGCATGCAAAGAAGCGGCAGCCTGCCCCGCGGCTCTGTGCGATTTCGCCACCAAGGTTGATGTGAATCGACAGGCTTTGGAGGGGTGCTTAGGATCACCGCGCCAGGTTGAAGCGCTCTGAGGACACAGTTGCATCGCAACAGAACGTTCAACTGGGGGGACCCCAGTGTACCCATTAGCCGCCGCCCCATCGAGGACGGAGAAGGCGGAGGAAGTCGCCGAACGGTCACGGGAAGACAACGGGGACTTCCAGGACCGCGCGAGTTCCTCATGAAGCTCGGGAAAGAAAGGTATTGGGGGCGGGGACTGACGGTTGTCAGCGCGCGCTCCCAAAAACCAATCGTCGAGCCTGGAGCGTTCGGGACAGGGCGGAGGGTTCCACTCTATCCCTAAGCTCGCGGCTGCCCGAGACAACATGGCTGTCAGCTCTGGGTCCGACTCGGGCAATGCTGGCGCGCCCGAAGGCGGCAGCACAGCCGAGAACATCCTCAGAGGACTCGAGCCCACCTTGTGATGCGGTGACCGACATCGCATCTTCCTCCGGAGCGCCAAACGAGATGCGCGGGGGGGCCGGAGCCGGCCCCGCGATCTGCGTCTGAACACTCGCGGGTTGCAGTGTGCAAGATGGGGGTGTGGCCCGAGGCATGAGCGTCGGGGCTTTGTTCCACACCGTAACCATCAGGTCACCCTGACCACCAGCCGAAGTACTGGGCCTCTGGGACTCAGTAGATCGGGGTGTGGTAGAGGGGACTCTCACTTCATTACGAAGGTCATGGAGTCTTGACCGCAACACCGCGATGGTCATGTTCCCGCAGTGAGAACATGACTCATCCACAAACGCTGCCTGAGCATGCTGAAAGCCCAAACATACCAGACAGTGTTTGTGCCCATCAGAGGGAGATAACGACCGGCCACACCCAGAAGTACACGGACGAGACATCCTGAAAAGGACGCGTCACGTGTAAGCTCTTTTATGAGAGGAAGCTTCGCAGAGAACGCCGAAGCGCCCAGGGACCACACACCAGCTGACTAGCAGACCACTGCGCAGATCAGCAGGCAGGCAGTATGATGATCACTGGAACGCACCGTAACACCAACGTCTCTGGAAAGCTGTTCGTCTCGAAGGCTTGTCGAAGACTCAGATCAGGCTTGAAGGAGTGAAGAGATACTCTTGGCTCCAAAGCAGAAACATAATGCGATGTTGCCAGCGTACTTCCTTATATACCCACGAGGTGGGGCGGAGTTACGCATGCAAATTCTGCATGCCCATGGCATTGGCACTGCCATTGGGCGCTGTTGAATTCTCGGAGATAATTGGCTTCTAAGCGAAACCCCATTCGTTAGTCACTAACGTACGTCGTAGTGACTGAACGAAAGGGAACTCGCAATTCCGAGGGGAAAACATGTGGCATATAAATGATAAATTCCAAGAAAAAAATTTGCAATTCTGACCTTTTTGCTCATAATCGCCACCCTCTATCTTGGCAATAATCGCCATGTGCCGGACGACAGTGAATCATTTTATAGCTTAAAGAGTTTTTATTAACTCCTCTTTTAAAGGTCCTGTTCTTCGTGATCCCATTTTTCAAACTTTAGTTAGTGTGTAATGTTGCTGTTAGAGCACATATAATACCTGTAAAATTTTAAAGCTCAAAGTTCAATGCCAAACTAGATATTTTTTTTAACAGAAGTTCCTTTTCAAAGCCTACAGCGAACTGCCGGTTTGGACTACATCCCTGTACTTCCTGCTTTAATGACGTCAGTAGAACAGTTTGTCGACTAACCTCCACCCACAAGAATACGCGAAAAAGGGGGCGTGGAAGAGGAAGTGTTGCGTTCGCTTGCGTTCGTAGAGTGAGTTTGTCACCATTATTTTCATCCCGGAATCAAATCACCTTTAGCCGCGTTTCCACCGCAGGAACTTTACCCCGGAACCAGGAACTTTGGGGGGGAACTCGGTGTGTTTCGACCGCAGGAACCAGGGTCTAAATGAAGTTCCGGGTAAATATTTCCCCCTCCAAACGGCCCTGCTTGCGAGGTGGGACTTTTCAAAAGTTCGCGAACTTTCGGGGGTGGGACTTGGGCGCTAAACATGCTGATTGGTTGAGCTCTCGCAGCTATTTTTTTTTCCACCGCCATATTTACAAGTCTTTTGCGAGGTGGGTTCCGTGGGTTTTGCGTTCAGTAAATATTTTTTTTTGCAACAATGGAGTTCAACAAAAAATTCGACCGATGGACCGACGACGAGGTTCAGGCTTTATTGAGCATATAATAAGCGGAGGAGGACATCCAGCGGGAACTGCAAACGGCGACCCGTAATGAAAAGGTATACCTGAAGATATCGACTCGGTTCCAGTCACACTGGAAAACAGTGCAGTGAGAAGTTGAAGAAATTAAGACAATATTACAAGAAATTAAAGGATCATAACAACCGGAGCGGTTCCGACCGGCGTATCAACAAGTGGCATGACCGCCTGGACGCGTTGTTGGAACACAGACCGTCCTTTTCTGGGGCAGCGGTAACGAAAGACTCGGCTAGTGCGTTGTTGGAAACCATCCAGGAATCCGAGTGGGTTGAAGGTAAATATATCATCTTGGTATCATCTATTAAACTCGTTGCAGTGTTTAAACACGTTGCAGTAACTTTTTTTCAACGTGCTTTTCCAGACGTAACGAGTGGCCCTGATGAATTGCAGGCAACGGAGACCAGCGTGTTTTCCCCCGCGGTCACCAGTACGTTATAAAGCTGACAAAAATGTGTATATATTTAAAAACTGATGTGTAATCCTTAATGGTTTTGTTGTTTTTAATTGTAAACTTAAATTGCCCATGATAAAAATGGCACACTGGGCATTGTTCAAGCTGGGTAAACAATTGTTCATTATTTGTAGTGAAAACACTTTAAATAATTAATTGATGGTTTCTATTGTTTCATGGTTGCCTTGTGTATTAATTTCCATGTGTTTCAGTGCAATTTTTATACTTAGGGAAAAGGAAAAGGGACTGACTTTTCTTGATGCACTGAGGGACATGGAGGATGCTAACCGGCCGTCCTGCAGCATGGACAAGAACTGACCAATTTATATTCAGCTGTTACTGGAGAGCCAGGCCGAGGAGAGATGAGGAGGCAAGAGCTGGCATTCCACCAGTCAGAAGCGGAAGAAAGCAGAGGGACTTTCAGACTGGGTTTCTGTCTGTTCATGGACAGTTTGTCCAGTCGTTCAAGAAGTAGCCACAATGACCAGCCGCTTGAATGAAGCATTTGCACTACCACATTTGTACTTTATATATTGTGCGTGTTGGCACAGCTCTTGGACAGGTTACTGAAAAATACACTTTTTTTTATATTGTTGTTTTCACATTTTATATTTTCATTTTATTGTTCTAGTAATTTATTTGTCTTTGCACACTTATTTTAATTTTGTAAGAACTAATCTGTCTAAAATAAAGTCAAATGTGTAAAATGTCACTGTGTCTTTAATTTCCACATTCTAACTATATAACCACATTCTAATTGTATTCATATAGTGTAGGAAGCAAATAAAAGGGCTGCTGCTCGCAAGTCTTTCTGAATGTGCACATAAACATATCTAGAAAACCCAAATATAATATTTTTAAATGTATAACTATGTGACTGTAGTATAATAACTTATAACCACAACTTAAGTGAAGCCATAAGTGTGGTCCTGCTTCATTTCAAATTTGAGGAAGAAGTCTCTAAAATTATGCATTTAATGAAGCATATTGTAATACTAGTCATGTGACTTTTTTTTTTTTTGTGAATGTTAAGAGATGTTATTGTGATAAAAAATAAAATACTTGCAGTCTAGTACCTAATCTTTCAACCGCTTAATTCAGTCTATTGTTTTCATTCAATTAACTTTTCACACATCTGTCATGAATGACTGAAACCTCATTATCCTTTTATAGAAAATATTTTGTTTTGGAATTGAGCTATTACAACACATTCAGATTTTGGATTGCCCATCATCCCATTTTGCATTAAAATGGTCAAACCAGGTGAAAGTGCACGTTTAAATAAGCAGTGTTGGTAATGTGTATGCAAAAGCAGCGCTGCTTGCATCTCCACTTGTTACTGTTGCAGACAGTATCGCGCAAAAGTGATTCATGTCCGTCGGTGACTGGGAGGAGCAGTCGCGCGCATTCTCACGTCACCGGGCTAATTTGCATAATCTCCCCGGTACTTTAGACCGCGGTGGAAACGCAGATTGTAGCAGGTCTGGGGGAGAAAAAGTTCCTGGGAAAAAAGTTCCTGGTACAATTAGTTCCGGGTAATTTCGGTGGAAACGCGGCTTTTGTTTGGCCTTCAGGGGCTGTAGTTTGAGCGCGTTCATCTCCCCGTTATGGTAAGAGGCGTGACCTTTCCGGGCAACGTGCGCTAAGCTGCTGTCCAATCACAACACGGGAACCGCTGGCACAATCAGAACTTGTTACGTGTTTCTGAAGGAGGGACTTCATAGAATAAGGAAATCATCAAGCCGTTTTTAGGACAGTGAAGACAGCGGTATACAGATAAGTAAATTGTGTGAAAAATACTGTGTTTTTTTACACGCAAAACATGAACACATGTTATATTGCACACTGTAAACACAATCAAAGCTTCAAAAAACAGGAAAAATGGGACCTTTAATGCAACAGAGGATGCAGAAGACAAAATGATTTTACAACGAAAAACTGATTTTCAGTTAAGAAAGTAAATGTTTTCATCAGAGCAGGGACGGACTGGGGCTAAAAAACAGCCCTGGACTTTCTCCCAAATAGGCCCATCATCCAGCCATTCGCCCCCTAGCCGTGCGCAACAGAAACTAGCCAGGATGTACTATGCCGCAATACTGTCAGACTATCAGACAAGGTATTCACAACAAGTGACATCTCAAAACCTATGGCTAGGCCCTATTCATTTTGTCTGTGAAGCTTTCACAAACAACCACCAGGTCTTTGCCAATTCCACAATAATAAACACAAATATGAAAGACAAGGACAAACTGCATTCTGATGGAAAACAGACAGAAAGTGCAAGCTAGGAATTTTTTGGTTAAACAAAAATGTAGTCAATTATTTAGCTCCCTTCCTTGTATGTTAGCACGTTTAGAATGGTATAGCAATGCATGACTGATGTTTTCCCGTTTAATTCAATACCTTAGTCTTCATTCCACCAGAAAATGTGAGCAAACTACAACCTCTCATACACAACAAAGTGAATGAAAGAAATGAAAACAATGCAATACGATGATGAATGTCCAAAAGATGACACCCACAGACGGGTTTAAATGGGGTTGGATACATATTTAAACTATGTTTGTGTGTGTGTGTGTGTGTGTGTGTGTGTGTGTGTGTGTGTGTGTGTGTGAGAGTGTGTGAGTGTGTGAGTGTGAGAGTGAGAGAGAGAGAGAGAGAGAGAGAGAGAGAGAGAGAGAGAGAGAGAGAGAGAGAGAGAGAGAGAGAGAGAGAGAGATTTTGGTAGGTTACAGTTTGACAAGAGTTTACAGTTTGACAAAAGCACAATGTTTTGTTTTATTGCGAGTGTGCACAAATATGAGCAAACACTTTGCAGTTTGAATGATGTCCTGTATGAACAAAATGACCAAATGAAGTATGTATTGTTTTTATGTTTCCACTGTTCGATCGCGGCATCGCGTCCGGGCCTCTCTCTCTCACACACACACACACACACTCACACACAATCATTTTACGACATCATTATCCAATCATTTTACAGAAATTCCCGTTAACCTTAAAACACAAACTAATGCAATGTGTAATTCAAAATACAGGAAAACACCTGTAAAATACCAATAAGGATAATACCTTCATTTTCACGCACTTTCTTTGTACAGTGTATGGTCTTAGAATAGAGTTGATCATTTCAGCCTAATCCATGAAGAAATGTGGGATATAAACTATTAAGTCCAAGAAACAAATCTTGCAATTCTGACCTTTTTGCTCATATTTGCGACCCTCTGCGCATCTTGGCAATAATCGACACGTGCCTGACGACAGTACATATTTTAATCATTAGAAAAAGGAATTATAGCCTAGATAATTATAATATTATTATATTAGGCTACACAATTATATGTAGCCTAATATAATAATATTATAATAATTTAGGCTATAATTCCTTTTTCTTTAAAGAGATGTTAAATGTGAGGCTCAGGCCTTTATCCTTTTATAAAACGTTTTGATTTTGTCACAACCTGTAGTATTTGAACTGTAAAGTTATTATTTATGGTTTGAATGTCATCATAGACCTTACTCTACTCTGCGCAAATTGTAGGCATATTCATTTTTTATTTTATTTTATTTGCGTGCGTGTGTGTGTGTGTGTGTGTGTGTGTGTGTGTGTGTGTAGGTCTGAAAAAGTCTTCCATTTGATTTTAAATCCCTGAAGGGACTCTGAAACATTTTAAATGAACGGTAATGAAGAGCAACTTTTAATGAACAAACATGAACGCACAATATTTGTAATGTAACCCAATCCCACATTAATACAAGCTTATAAACAAACACTGTTTCTTAGCTCAGCTTTTGATCATGACTCTGTATCTTAACTTCCTCATTCATGTCGGAAACTATAAGCAGATCCAGCTTTTCTTTCTGTTCAGGTTCATGAAAAGTCTCAAACTGTTGAAGAGTTCATGAGCATGCCTGAATGTCTCAATATAGAGGGAAGCATCCGTCCCCCGTATGTGGACAATAGTCGAAGATGATTGCTGAAACTATTTCATATAAACCCTGAAAGCAAACTAAGAAGATCAGAAACAAGTGAACTCTTACCTTTCAGCGCATCGCTTAGATGACAGAGGAAAAAAAGGCGAAACATGATTTTCTCAATAAAGAAAATGTTTTGAAACAAGAGCGTGTGAAACATGATTGCCGTTATATTTCAGACACAACCAAGCCCAAGCCAATACCGAAAGTAGATTTGGTCAGACGAAAGGAAAGAGATGTGCCGAGATAATGGCCTGGTAGACCGAGTACAGTTGGTTGGTAGCCTACATTTGAGACACCTCAAATAACTTGAGTGCTCAACAAGTCTGATCTGTGATATTTGCTTCGCACATGCGTATTAGCGCCCTCTTCGATATTTACTCGTATTATGTTGAATGTTATTTTTGTGCATTTGATTGTTTGCAATTGTTCAATGTGCTTTACTGTCACTCAACCCAACTGTTAGCCTAGCCTACTATTAAAATAATAAACTGAAATTAAATATTGTATCTCTGTTTACCATTACTGTTCAATGTTTTACTAATGAACTATTTTTAACTTAACAAATAATCAAATAAAATACTGAATGGAAATAAAAACTGTTGAATTCTCATTTTAAAGGTATTTTACAAATTCAATTAATTGGTTAGGCAGCTTTACAGCATTATGGATGGGTGTCTCAACTGTACTCAGTATTGTACCCGACATGGGTACAGCTGGAACGAAAAAGCTTATTGTGTTTATAAGCTAATTGTGGTAAATATGACCTATTTATGGATGGTAATAATTATTCATATTTTAGTAGACAAGTAAAGGACACTTCTTTTCAGTCCTCAGTTTTGGTGTGGTAACTGAAAAAGCAAAAAGTGTACCAACTGTAATCGGTCTACAAGTCATAACTTCAATGTTACACACTGTGTCTCCAAATTCAGTTTACACTTCAATGGTCACTTAGTTTGATAAAAACACTTAGTTTGATAAAATTTGCTTTTGCATAAAATTGTTAGGATTATTTTATTAGGAAAAATGTTCAGCAAACTTCACTGAAATGCACTGTAGCCTACTGTCACCAAATTCAGTTCACACATCACGCTCTCCTGCTGGTTATACTACAACGCTTAGTTTGGCAATAGCACATAAAAATAATAAAAGTAATAGCACATAGCCATAGGCCTATTCTTTACACAAATGATGTTGGTACCCAGCTAAAATACAGTAGTTGCAAGTTCCATAGCTTTTGTATGATAATTTCTTACTAATTTTGATGGCATTACCATTTGATGCTGTATAGCCTACTGTATTAGTATATTGTAGTAGGAGAGCATTGATTGTTATTGCCTATTTTTTAGTAACGCCTTTCGGGTTTTGCACTTTGCAGACGGTCCCTTTTTACTTGTCTCTCATATAGCTATTAAGGCTCGTTTTGAGGAAAATTATGTTGCAGCTCGTTGTCTACGTTAAAGGTGTCATTTGTGTTTTGAACGTTTTTAGCTCACAAGTTATTGATCCGGGAAGTTAAAATCTGTGTATACATTGCCAACTACTGAACTCCGAAGCACTGACTGTATTATTTATACTTAAGCCCAAGTTCAAAATAACTCTAACCGCTCCATTAATGGATACAATATTGTTAACGTAGCCTACTGAGCTGTTTGAAATGGCCCGTGGGACATCTATCTTTGCGAGGGAACGCAAATATCTTTGCGAGGGAACGCAAAGTTTTGCGTGGGAACGCAAATATCTTTGCGAGGGAACGCAAAACTTTTGCGAGGGAACGCAAATATCTTTGCGAGGGAACGCAAAACTTTTGCGTGGGAACGCAAAGTTTCTCGGGGGAAGGCAAATATCTTTGCGAGGGAACGCAAAGTTTCTCGGGGGAACGCAAAAGTTTTGCGAGGGAACGCAAACGATTTGGAAAAAAAATATCCTCCCATCCTAATTTTTTTCCACCACCACGTCCCTTTAGGGGCTCCGTAAAAAATGCTCTTCTTATTTAGAATCTTTTTCTTGTTTCCAGTCCAAAATATCAAAAAATTCTTAAATCAAGGTGCATTTAAAATGACATACTTCATTTTGATTTTATTTTCAAGTAAACAAGAAAAATGTCTTGAGTTTTTGCTTAAAACAAGCAAAATTATCTGCCAATGGGGTGAGAAAAATAATCTTATTTCTGTTTGGGACAGAAACAAGATTTCAATCAGAAACAAGATTATTTTTCTCACTCCATTGGCAGATAATTTTGCTTGTTTTAAAGGTCCCATGGCATGGCATTTTTCTATTATTTTATAGTGTTTCCTGAGGTGTACTTATATTGTTGGTATGATTTTTACATCATAAAATGTCATAATTTAGAAATAAAAGGCATTTTTTCAATACTGCTGTTTGCCCTGTGGCTGAATGCCCTGTTTCAAGAGGCGTGTCTGCTGTGAGACTTCAGTAAAAACGCCCACTGTTGTGATTAGCTGACATCTTTGCATTTTAAATGAGCGGAGGGGGCGTGGTTTAACGAGGCACGAGCAGGCACGAGTCTGCCAGAGAGACGGATGGACCTGAGTTCACTTCTCATCAGTTCTCAGCATGTCTCAGCATGTCTGAACTGTTGTAGTTACTAGAATATACTTCAGGTTATTAGTTTATTTCTAGTCGGAGGGACTGTCACTCATGTCAGAAAGTTAGTAACTTTAGTAAATTATGGATCAGCGCTGACTCGAGACGCGAACCGTTTAGAACGATTCAGTCCGATTTGGTGAACTGGTTCGGTTCACTAAAAAGAACCGATTCAAAAGAATGATTCGTTCGCGAACCGGACATCACGGTTCACTAAAAAGAACCGATTCAAAAGAATGATTCGTTCGCGAACCGGACATCACGGAGACGGAGTGATTGCTAACAAAGTTATTTATAGTAACTACTGAGTTGTGAGAGCGCTGTCTGTCAGCGAGAGTTTATTGTGTTTGTATCTGAGAGTTCTGAATAAACACGAGTCCCAGTCACGCCGAGTCCGTCTTCATCATTATTCTACCAACTTTGTAACACATGCAAAGTACCATTACAGCAAGATGAACGAGTTAGTAAGTGTTGAGTATAGCATTATTTCTAGATATGTTCCAATCATATGATAAGCGTCAGTGACGCGCATTGAGTAACGTTACACAGCGCAAACAAAGAAACAACAGCTGTAATCGAATGTAATCCAGTTTATTGTGGGGAAAGCTGGCTAGCCTAGCCGGATACCCTCACGCTTACCCTCCTTCTGCTTAATCTCACCCGCGTTTGGTGCCTCCGCTGTGGGCCAGATGCAGTACTGGGGGTCGGGGATGTTGAAGGCCGAGCTTCGGCGTGCGTGAGGTTTATCTCTAAAGATGTGGCTCTGCCATGTTGAGCAGAAACTCCCGACTGTATGCACATTTAAGAACAGATAGACGCGACGAGGACGTACAAAAACACTGACTCACAAGATAGAAAACACGAAAACACTGTTCTGTCGGGAGAGAGAGAAGCCGCAGTGTGTGCATGAATAATAAATAATTAGCTACACATAAGAAATCACTGACCACAGATCAGAAGGAACTGAAAAAAGACTTCTGTTTTCATTTGTACATCCAAACAATGAGAAACTGCCAGCATTCACTCGTTCACAAGCAATGATCTCTCGAGCGTTTGCATGGGCGTGCTAGATTCTCTAGGTGGAGGAAAGGGAGGAAACGTCTCGGTTACGTATGTAACCCTCGTTCCCTGAGGAGGGAACGGAGACGTACGTTAGTGACTAACGAATGGGGGTTTCGCTTAGAAGCCAATCATCTTCGAGTATTCAACAGCGCCCAATGGCAGTGCCAATGCCATGGGCATGCGGAATTTGCATGCGTAACTCCGCCCCACCTCGTGGGTATATAAGGAAGTACGCTGGCAACATCGCATTACGTTACTGCTGCAGGAGCCAAGACTGAACTCCGCGTTCCAGGCAGCACAGCTGACGTGGCAAAGGAAACGTACGTCTCCGTTCCCTCCTCAGGGAACGAGGGTTACATACGTAACCGAGACGTTCCCTTTCGTTCAGTCACTACGACGTACGTTAGTGACTAACGAATGGGGGTTCCAATACAACAACGCCACTCAGCTGTCATCCAGTGCCCTGCGTAAGTGTGAGATCCCGCCACTTAAGGCCCTAGGACTCCCACTTATCACAGGATTACCAAGGTACACTGGGAAGCATATCCCAGTGAGGGAATGCCAAGATGCCTACCGTAGGGAGGACTTAGAATACACATATGACCCGCTGAGGGCTGCATACGGAAGATCACTAGGGTACCAGCCGAAGGTGGATTTTTAACCCTAGGGGTGGCAGGGACTTGCCAAGGGAAAGACACCTGCTCACTGAGGAGGCTTACGGTGGAAATACTCGTGTGGGGGTCGCCGGAGGGAACCATGCACACGGAGCACCTGGCCGGACATGAGGGTCTGGGCTCGAAAGGGCAGACTGAACTGATGTCGGCGTAAGCAGTGCTGGAGGAGCTCAGGGCTCTCGGGGAGCTCACCTGAGGAAAATATCGCACGTATCCAGTCCTTGGAGTGGAATGGCGAGCAAGCGAAGACACCTGAGCCTGGCCCATTACCGGCCACCCGAAGGGGCGAGTACATAGTCGGACACTGGCTCCACTCGGAGATTGTAGAATCTGGCGAATGTGTTGGGTGTCGCCCAGCCTGCAGCTCTGCAGATGTCTGTTAGCGAGGCGCCATGCGCTAGAGCCCAAGAGGAGGCCACACTCCGGGTGGAGTGTGCCCTCACACCAAGGGGACATGGTCGACCTTGCTGCTGGTAAGCCAAAACAATGGTGTCCACTATCCAGTGAGACAACCTCTGCTTTGAGAGAGCACTTCCCTTCCGCTCTCCACCATAACAGACAAAGAGCTGGTCTGAGGTCCTGAAACACTGCGTCATGTCTACGTAAGCGCGGAGAGCGCGTACTGGACAGAGCAATGCCAAGGCTGGGTCTGCCTCCTCCAAAGGCAGCGCTTGCAGGTTCACCACCTGATCTCGGAACGGAGTGGTGGGAACCTTGGGCACATATCCGGGCCGGGGTCTCAGGATCACGTGAGAATTAGCCGGCCTGAACTCAAGGCACGCTTCGTCAACCGAAAATGCTTGCAGGTCCCCGACCCTCTTAAGCGAGGCCAATGCGGTCAGCAGAGCCGTCTTCATAGACAAGAACTTAATCTCAGCCGACCGCAAAGGCTCAAAGGGAGGCCTCTGCAGAGCACTTAAGACTACTGAGAGGTCCCAAGAGGGAACGAGAGGAGAGCGAGGAGGATTCAGTCTCCTCGCCCCCCTCAGGAACCTGATGATCAGGTCTTGCTGACTTACCTTTTTGTCTCCCAGGAGATCATGGTAGGCAGATATTGCGGCCACATATACTTTAAGGGTGGAGGGAGACAGCCTTCGCTCCACCCCCTCCTGGAGAAACGATAGCACGGACCCGATCGGGCATTTCCAGGGGTCTTCTTGGCGGGAAGAACACCATGTGACGAAGAGGTTCCACTTCAACGCATAGAGACGTCGCGTAGACTCAGCTCTAGCGGAAGTGATGGTAGCGACCACCGCAGGTGGAAGGCTACTCAAACCTGCCGCGTCCCGTCCAGAAGCCACACGTGGAGCTTCCAGAGCGCTGGACGCGGGTGCCAAAAGGTGCCCCGTCTCTGAGTGAGGAGGTCCGGTCTCAGAGGAATAGGCCAGGGAGGGGCTGTCGCAAGGAGTAGAAGTTCTGGGAACCAGGTCTGGCCGTGCCAATACGGGGCGACCAACATGACCTGCTCCTTGTCCTCCCTGATCTTGCACAGTACCCGTGCAAGAAGGCTCACTGGGGGAAACGCATACTTGCGTAGCCCTGACGGCCAGCTGTGCGCCAGTGCATCCGTGCCGAGGGTGCCCTCGGACAGGGAATAATACAGGGAGCAATGGGAAGAGTCCTGGGAGGCAAACAGATCTACCTGTGCGTCGCCGAACCGTTCCCATATCAGCTGGACCGTCTGGGGGTGGAGTCTCCACTCTCCGGGGAGAGGCTGAATCCGTGAGAGCTCGTCGGCTGCACAGTTCAGGTCTCCCGGGATGTGGACAGCACGAAGGGACCTCAGGCGCTTCTGACTCCACAAAACGAGATGGCGGGCGAGTTGAGACATACGGTGGGAGCGTAGATCGCCCTGGTGGTTGATGTACGCTACTACGGCCGTGTTGTCTGTCCTGACTAGTACATGTTGACCCCTCAGCAACGCTCGGAAGCGGTGCAGGGCGAACCGTACTGCCAGTAACTCGAGGCAATTGACATGCAGAAGGCGCTGGGGTCCTGTCCAGGAGCCCGCGGCTGCTTGTCCATTGCACATGGCACCCCAGCCCGTGGATGATGCATCTGTTGTCACAACAACATGCCTGGAAACTCGTTCTAAGGACACTCCGGTCCGTAGAAAACTGAGGTTCGACCACGGGGTGAGTGTCTGTAAGCAGGCCCGAGTCACTTGGACCCGGAGCGTGCCAGACCGCCATGCCCATCTCGGGACTCGATCGCATAGCCAGTGCTGAAGCGGCCTCATATGAAGCAATCCGAGCGGCGTTACCGCGGCTGCAGATGCCATATGCCCAGGAGCCTCTGAAATAGTTTCAGTGGAACCGCACTCTTGCCCTCGATTTGCCGAAGGGAAGTCAGCAGAGACTGCGAGTGGCGACCGAGTCGATATCCATACCGAGAAAAGAGATCCTCTGCGCGGGGCAAAGTTTGCTCTTCTCCCAGTTGACCCGAAGGCCCAGACGGGCTAGGTGATGGAGCACCAAATCTCTGTGTCCGCAAACCTGCTCTCGAGAGTGACCCAGTATGAGCCAGTCGTCGAGGTAATTCAGGATGCGAACCCCGTGCTGCCGAAGGGGCGCAAGGGCTGCCTCGGCAATCTTCGTAAAGACGCGAGGGGACAGAGATAGCCCGAATGGTAGAACTGCGTACTGATATGCCCGCCCCTCGAAAGCAAACCGTAGGAACGGTCTGTGTCGAGGCAAAATGGAGACATGGAAGTAGGCGTCCTTCAGGTCGATCGCTGCAAACCAATCGTGTGGACGAACGCATTCGAAAAGGCGTTTCGCTGTCAACATCTTGAACGGAAACCGGTGAAGGTAACGGTTCAAGACGCGCAGGTCCAGGATTGGCCGTAGCCCACCGGTCTTTTTGGGTACAATGAAGTACGGGCTGTAAAACCCGGAATTCATCTCGGCTGGAGGGACAGGTTCGATCGCACCCTTCGCCAGTAGGGTGGCAATCTCCGCTCGCATGACGGGGGCGTTGGCCCCGATCATGGTGGAACGGACTCCCCGGAAGCAGGGAGGAACCTGCGCGAACTGAATCGCGTAGCCGCGCCTGACGGTCCGCGCGACCCAGCGGGACAGCCCTGGAAGCTGAAGCCAGACATCCAGAAACTGCACCAGCGGGGTCATACGGAGTACAGACGTACCCGGTGTGGGCTTGCAGCGATGCAGCGTCACCGGCCCGGACATGGGAGGCTGTGGGGCGTCCCGGTGCGGGGGCACGGTTGACAGCTGCGTCCTGACAGAGGAGACCAGGGAAGGATGCACGTTCCACTGGGGTCTGCTCTGCCAGGAGGCTGGCGACAGAGTGGGATGCGAGTGGCGGGACCCGTGGGTGGCGCGCACCGTCATCACCGTACTCTGTGGGCTCAGGGATGGGAGTGTTAATTCTTTCTTTGACCAACATAGGGTGCTGCTGACCCGGGGGCCAGCAGCTGAACAAAGGATTCTCCCCCGGCCCTCCACCGGGGGAAGGAGTGGTCCTGCTACCATCTCCTCGAAAGAATTTCCCATCCCTGAGCCGTCCGTCTCAGGAGCGCCGCTTGGCCTGGCGTTTAGCGGGGCGCGGGGCGGCCTGAGGGGACTTGGACGCCTTCCTACGGCTTCCTCCGCGACCCGGCCCGGGTGAAGGCTGCTGCTTGGACCGGGTGGGAGGGGCGGGAGCCTTAGGAGGGCGTCCTCGGCGTGGAGCAGACTGAGGCGACTGTGCCGGCGGCTGGGTGGAGGCAGCAGCTGGCCGCCGGGGCAGTACGTGTTTGATAGCCTCAGTCTGCTTCTGGGCGATTGAGAACTGTTGGGCGAAGTCCTCAACCGCCCCGCCGAAGAGGCCGGCCTGGGATATGGGGGCATCGAGGAACCGGGTCCGCTCGGTGTCCCGCATATCGGCCAGGTTCAGCCACAGGTGACGCTTCTGGACCACATTTGTGGACATCACTTGACCCAGGGAGCGTGCGGTCACCTTCGTCGCCCGGAGAGCGAGGTCGGTGGTGGCACGCAGCTCATTTAAGAGCCCTGGATCAACTCCAGCCTCGTGCATGTCCTTGAGGATCCTGGCCTGGTAGACCTGAAGGATCGCCATGGCATGCAGCGAAGCGGCAGCCTGCCCCGCGGCTCTGTGCGATTTCGCCACCAAGGTTGATGTGAATCGACAGGCTTTGGAGGGGTGCTTAGGATCACCACGCCAGGTTGAAGCGCTCTGAGGACACAGTTGCATCGCAACAGAACGTTCAACTGGAGGGACCCCAGTGTACCCTTTAGCTGCCGCCCCATCGAGGACGGAGAAGGCGGAGGAAGTCGCCGAACGGTCACGGGAAGACAACGGGGACTTCCAGGACCGCGCGAGTTCCTCATGCAGCTCGGGAAAGAAAGGTATTGGGGGCGGGGACTGACTGTTGTCAGCGCGGGCCCCCAAAAACCAATCATCGAGCCTTGAGCGTTCGGGACAGGGCGGAGGGTTCCACTCTATCCCTAGGCTCGCGGCTGCCCGAGACAACATGGCTGTCAGCTCTGGGTCCGACTCGGGCAATGCTGGCGCGCCCGAAGGCGGCAGCACAGCCGAGTCATCATCCTCAGAGGACTCGAGCCCACCTTGTGATGCGGTGATCGACATCGCATCTTCCTCTGGAGCGCCAAACGAGACACGCGGGGGGGCCGGAGCCGGCCCCGCGAGCTGCGTCTGAACACTCGCGGGTTGCAGTGTGCAAGACGGGGGTGTGGCCCGAGGCATGAGCGTCGGGGCTTTGTTCCACACCGTAACCATCAGGTCACCCTGACCACCAGCCGAAGTACTGGGCCTCTGGGACTCAGTAGATCGGGGTGTGGTAGAGGGGACTCTCACTTCAGTACGAAGGTCATGGAGTCTTGACCGCAACACCGCGATGGTCATGTTCCCGCAGTGAGAACATGACTCATCCACAAACGCTGCCTGAGCATGCTGAAAGCCCAAACATACCAGGCAGTGTTTGTGCCCATCAGAGGGAGACAACGACCGACCACACCCAGAAGTACACGGACGAGACATCCTGAAAAGGACGCGTCACGTGTAAGCTCTTTTATGAGAGGAAGCTTCGCAGAGAACGCCGAAGCGCCCAGGGACCACACACCAGCTGACTAGCAGACCACTGCGCAGATCAGCAGGCAGGCAGTATGATGATCACTGGAACGCGCCGTAACACCAACGCCTCTGGAAAGCTGCTCGTCTCGAAAAGCTGTCGAAGACTCAGATCAGGCTTGAAGGAGTGAAGAGATCCTCTTGGCTCCAAAGCAGAAACGTAATGCGATGTTGCCAGCGTACTTCCTTATATACCCACGAGGTGGGGCGGAGTTACGCATGCAAATTCCGCATGCCCATGGCATTGGCACTGCCATTGGGCGCTGTTGAATACTCGAAGATGATTGGCTTCTAAGCGAAACCCCCATTCGTTAGTCACTAACGTACGTCGTAGTGACTGAACGAAAGGGAACCGTTCCTGCTTGGACGTCAAACCAGGAGACTTCAGGATTGGCTCGTCTGGCCTGTCATTTTCTCGAAGGCAGAGAAAGACAGCCAGAACTCGGGTTTACACCGATCAACATTTCTATCCACTTGGGGCAATATTCAGGCTAGGGGAACTCATATTAATGTTGAAAAACCTCATAAAATGAAAATTTCATGCTATGGGACCTTTAATGTTCATTACTGTGTGTAACTTGTTGTCATAGAAGTCCAGCTCACGTCTTCCCGTCAATTCAAACCACATGGATTGCCAACATCTCAGAGTGGCTTATTTATTTTCTATCGAACATGTGTTGCTGTATGAGCCGAGAGAAATGTCTGATATCACTAAAGATCTTTATACCCAAGCATGTCCAGTAACACACACTCACACTCAGAAGAGACTCGTTTATTTCTCAATATTGCACATTTAACACACGTTGACCAAAGAGACACATTTACAGTAGGCGTCAGAGTCTCCATACACCATCTGTACATTTCATCAACACATGTTCCCTCAATCCCATGACCTGATCATGATTAGCCAGTGCAGGAACACATCTCTAAAGTCTTCCTGACACTGCATGATAAGTTACAAAGAGTGAAACACACACAAGTCTCCTGACAGGACTCGATAAATTCAGCCTGTAGAGTTTAACCATGACCTCTAATAGTTACATAATCACAATAATAACACGTACAGTAAATTAAGTATTGCACTAGTAACCAGAGAAGAGACCAGCGTAATAATTCAGGAAATACCTGTAAAATAACAGTTTTCAGTTCATTTAAATTAGGATATTTGACTGTCATTTTAAGGCTTTTGTTTGGCAGTCATTTGACCAGTTTATAATTTAACTAATACAGTATTTCAAAGAAATACTGTATAAAAAATGTGAATTATTAATGTCATGTAACAGCCGATAAGTCATAATATTTCAAAACAGATGTTCCTTTAGATATATTGTTTGTAATTTAAAATAATTGAACCCTTAATTATAAAATATAGGCTTTTTAAGTGTACACGCTAAAAAATTATTTTCATGATTTATCACAACTTTTCTTTCTTTTGTCAAATCAACTTAGATAATTAATGTAGTTCAGATAACATAATATTTTGAGTTTTTGTTGATTAAACCAATCTCCTTCATTGTATTAACTCAAGTATTTAATTTCAATGAACTCAAAATTTGAAGGTGAGGTAGGTAACTTACTTTTTTTCAAGTTAAACCAACAATATTCTCTTACAGTGGCCTTTCCAATCTCCAGAAGCTACAAACATCACAAAATCAACCTTTATGATTTATGCTTTTTTTTTTAGATAGAACAAAAACACTACATTTAAAGTATGTACATAACACAGATACATAATACACAATAGGAAAAAAAATCATATGACATTATATACCAAAAAACTAAATAAATTATCAGGTAGGATTTCGGGAATAATTCTCCGGAGTTCCTGACCACTCTTGGTCCAGTCCATCTCCTGCTCAGTTTGATCATTTCGTATCTGATCCCTCCTCCTGAAACAACAACAGAGAATTATTATACATGTAACTCACATTATATGTTCTCGATCCTTTGAAATATTCAAGTATGTAAAATATCTGATATGGTGTCATATTTCATCTTAAGCAAACTACATTTCTTGCCGAACAGAGATGGAACATAAGAATACTGTATTTCAATCATTTCTACTGGTGTCCATAAAACACAGACATCAGGGCCAGATACAGTCAAACTATCCCAGCTCAAGTTCAGACATTTAAACAATATCTAAGACAAGAATATTTAAGAGCAGCAGATTTAACACACTAACGCTCACGCTGAATATCTCAACTCACCGTTTGACTCTTTCTTTTTGTTGATCCACCAACAAATGAGAAGTAGAAGTAGAAGTAGAAATGCTGCTGCTGCTCCTGTGATATAAAGCCAGAAGAGTTCTGTCCCACAGTCCAGACATGATCCATCTGCAGAAAACACAAGCATTATGAGTGCTTTAACCAACATCATCACCTGATGAACTGAATCCAGGCTCTTTAACCCCTTACCTGTCACCCCCCTTTTTGAGAATACACATGAAAATGCACTATCCAAACTTAAAGGGCTGTAATTCAAGAGTGCTTTGGAATATAGACCTAAGTTTGGTCTTGTTTTAAAGCAGACACTCGGCGGAGTATTGCTGAAGTGAACACAATTCAAAATATGAAAGTATGAAAAAGTTATGGAAATTTAAATTTACTGTAAATAAAAAATACTGTACTAAATATTTTTATTTTATATAAAATATATATTGTACAAAAATGTTTTAATCTAAAATTACTATAAAATCAAAGCCATATGTCTAACCAAGTTGTGTTCCAAATTTGAAGTTGATATCACAAAAATTGAAGTTCCCATGAGATTTTGTTTAGGCGCTGTAGCACAAATAGCCACCGGGTGTCACACATATTCCATTGATTGTTTTTTTGATGCATATTTCTGTAAATTTCTGTCCAAATATCCCTTCCATCACAAAATGGTCACCAAATATGGAACCCAGAGACTCAGACCTTTCCGACGATATGTGTTTTGTCAAGATTAGAAAAGATTTTTATTATAAAGTAGTTAAAATAAATGTTGTAATATAAAACATGATGACGCCCACTAGGGGAGGAGCCCGCTAGAAGAATTTAAAGTCCCGTTTCCATGGTAACGCAATGTCCAATTTCAAAACGGTTTTCACAGGATGAATTTTGAGTTCGTAAGCTTTCAAATGATACCAAATTTATGATAATTACTCAAATATATGATACAAAAAAAAGCAGATCAAAAAAAGAGTGCCAGGTGTCCCGCCAGCGGGACGGTGACAGGGAAGAGGTTAACTGTATGTGTGTGACCAGAAACACCATCACTGTTGAAGATCATGCATATTCACTCATATTATGATCATATTTACCCCATTCTGCTGAAGCTGGTTCTGTCAGACTGCTGTGATTGACCAGACAGTCATAAGATCCTCTATGGTTTCTGTCGATCTTCACACTGGTTCTCATCTGAAAGGTTTGATCAGCATTTGGTCTGATTTCAGAAGATGTTTGATCCTCAAGGATGTTTCTGTCCAATCTAATGTCCATCTGAACATCTCTGGGGTAGAAACCAGTGGCCAGACACGTCAGAACCAGCTTATTCTGATCATCAGGAGCTTCACTCACAGAGACATGAACATCTGGAGAACCTGGAGATGAAAATAATAATGCAATTAAAAAATAAATACATGCACAGAAATCGATTTTGTCTCAGTGGTTTCTGTGCGGTGAAAACAAATGGACCAATCCAACGCTCTCCATTGACTTTGTATTGCGTGAAGCGCCTCCTTGTCATTTCGAACTTATAACAAAAACCAGAACAATGTCTAAAAGCTGCTATGTGACAAAGTGTACAGCAAACAAGCGAATAAAACACAGAACTACGTTTTTATAAGCTACCGAAACGTAAAAGCCAGCGTTTAAGGAGAAAAAAGTAGATGCAGGTGTAACCGGTCGACTCACGCTTCCCAGTTAGGAATGACTATCTGCGTATATCACTGGATCTTTTAATCGCTGCCTGTTAAACATAGAAATAAGCAGCCTCTTTGAGTGAGATTGCCCTTTTCCTTTCTATAAAATAAATGTGTCGTACATTTAATCACCATATATAAAGATACAAATATAACTCAAAAAGAATAAAATGACAAAAATAATCACTCAGATAAGTAAAATAACACTATACACACAAGTTTGAGTGAAAATATAGATATAAAAGCAATAATTGGTATAAAGATTAAAGAAGATCATCAGAAAAATGAACAGATACCCACCTCTCCCATGAGATTACAATATCAAAAGGGGAGAGGAGGGGGGCAGAACAGGAAGTTCAGGAATCTTGTGATCACACAACTCTTAAAGGAGAAGCACTCATTTTGATCAGGTAACCATATAAGATATTTTGTGTTAATTATTCCCAAAAGTACATATTTATCAGTGTAATTTCTATACCTGTCACACAGGCAATAAGACGTGAAGCTTCAGCAGAAGAACGGGACATTTTGGGATCCTGACACTCAGTACGCCTGTGTGTTCAGTAAACACTGTCACTGTTAAGTCAAATATCCAAATGTCAGTTTTATATATTATATTTCCTGTCGCTGGTTACGTTCCGCTCTACTGGGTGTAGTTCTCAGTGTAATATAACATGTTGTGCTCTGCGTTGTTTGTGTCCTTAAATGCTCGTTTTTTGGGGCAACGGCTTATAAAAACCTCTGGGTTTTTGGTTCTGTGTTTTATTAGCTTGTTTGCTGTACACTTTGTCACATATCAGCTTTTAGACATTGTTCTGTTTTTTGTTATAAGTCAGAAATGACAAGGAGTCGCTTCACGCAATACAAAGTCAAAGGAGAGCGTTGGATTGTTTCCCCCCGGTGGGCGTGGCCTTCAGATTATGACACGTGCCGCTCTGTCTCTATTCTCTGTTTAACTTTTAACTTTAACTCATAAATGTCAATCTGACGGCAAAGCAGGCGACCATTATCTGCTGCATCAACAACATTTGATGATCTTCAACTCATTGACACAAACACACACAGAGAAAGACAGAAGCTAAATAAAGTGATCTGACCAGAACTTACTCCGTTTTGTGTTGTGAAACTTTGAGATCCAGTTCCTGCAGGTCTTGAGGAAATATTCGATGACGTGGTTTCGTCCAATTTGACTGTCCCATTTCTCTTTGGTTCTTTTGGCTTTGGGGCTTTTCTCAATCCACTGCATAGTGTCAGAATTAAAGGATATAAGATCCTCTCCATCAAATCCATATTCATCAAAGACAGTCAGATCCACTGATCCATCAGGAAGTTTCTCCAGTTCACAGCCAATTATTCTCTGAAGAACATGAAGCTCTACAATCACAGAACAACACTCATGAGAAACTTACAGTAAATATAATGTGTGATCATTAATAAGAGTAAAGCATGAATCTCACCAGAACACTGAGAGTCTGTGCAGTTTGACAGAGTCCTGATCTGATGTATGAACCAGTCTCTGTGATCAGGAGGATCTGCAGGAGCTTCAGTCCAGTCTTCAGTCACAATCCAGACTCTTTCTTCATCACTGAAGTGTGAGATCCGTCTGTCATCACACACACACACACCGCACTGAACTCTGGGAATGTGTCTGCTCTGGTCAGGGCTGTAAACTTGTAGTGGAGGAAATGTTTCTCTGAGGAACATATGAAACACAAACTATGTGTTTCAGGGTGACGTATGAGTTCGGGACTACATTTCCCATAAGCCCTTGGGTTAGCGTAAAGCCTACGTCTGCACGTACTATAAATAGACGCACCGTAGCGTAGCGCGTTCTCATTCATTCATTCATTGTGTAAACAAGCGTGAGCTAGCATCAGGTAACTTATGTTCGATTGTGTTTTAGAAATAGAAATGTAATGAATGCACTTTAATTTATAGAACAGTCCTCTTCATTAAAGTGCATTCATTAAATTTCTATTTCTAAAACACAATCGAACATAAGTTACCTGTTGCTAGCTCACGCTTGTTTACACAATGAATGAATGAATGAATGAGAACGCGCTACGCTACGTCTATTTAATAGTAAGTTACGTGCAGAGTCACATTATGTAAAACTACTAAAAACAAACTAAATGTAGCCTACTATAAAAATATATTTTATTTTACATAACATTTTATAAAACATAGGCCTACTACAAAATTGATTATGTTTGTGACTGCAATTTGATGGCCGTCGATCGTCATTTCGTGTTCTTACCTTGTAGCGCATCGCTAAGAAAAAGGTAAAACCATAAAAATATAAGCAGAAATATTCCTTTGTCTATAGGGAGCATGTTTTAAAAGATCCTATCAACCATGTTTGTCCTTTATATCCCAGGCGAGCGTGAACAGACGCACATTATTAAAGTGAAAGGTAATCTCGTCTCTTCCGGTTTGTTCTGAGCGCTTTGCTGCCCCTCAGCGGCGGATGGATGGAATTACACTTTCGGTTTCATTCATTACGTCATATATGAGGAAAAATCCAGTCGTAAAATCATTTACATTTGCTGTTAACAGTATGATTTTTTTTACAACTCTTAAAACACAGTCTTCACACCAATTGTTTCACACACTTATATTTAGCCTCTACAAAGGCTCGATTTTTTTCAACAAACACGATGCACTGGTATAACAAATTTTAACAAGTCTAATTGTATTGGTTTTTTTGATATTTGTTTAGGGTTGTGGTCAGTAGAATAAGTGGACATGCACTTGTAAAGTTTCTTATAGTCAGTCGAATGTCTGTTGCAGGGCATCAAAATAAAGTGTTAGCGTGATATTAAGCAGAAGATATTACTCTATTTACTGTTAGTAGTTGACATGTTACTAACTATAGCCACTTATAGTCAACAGAATGTCTAAAGTGAACCATCAAAATAAAGAGTTGGCCATTTTAATTTTGAATCATCAGAATGAAGACCAATTGATATCAGGATATTTATAACAGAAGAAAATGACTATCACTAAAAAGAAGCTTGTTTTAAGATAAAGATGACCTGAAGCAACAGAAAGAGGAAGTTTACTTCAAACTAAGCTTTGTGTTGACTAATATTCGACTTCACTGAAAACTCTAGTGACAAAAAAGAGATATTGCATATATATTAATGAATATGAACATTATGAAGGTCTACACGGGACAAAAAACTGTTCCAAGCAGGAAGGACAGGTAAAATAAGCAGGTTTTTTTTTTTTTTAATTAAGTGATTCATTCACACATGAAACAATGATGAGTTGGAGACAAACTGACAATTAAAAAAGCACTTTTTTAACATCAGTTGCTTTAAGGTTATAGCATACAAGCATCACCCCAGCTTTTTGTACATTTGAAAAAGAAAAACACAAAGACAAATATAGTTTCCCATAGTTGCCAAGAGGAGTGTCCATAAGGACACAGAGTCAGTAAAGTTCAGTTACATTCGTTGTATAAATTGCAGCAGGAAGAAGCAGGTAGATATGGTAAATGTGCAGATTATTACAATATATAATGCTTCAAACAAGATAGCTTAAACAATACAAATAAATACATTATTAGACAAACAACAACAAAACGTAAACATACTCATGTACACACACACACACACACACACACACACACACACACACACACACACACACACATCCAGAAGATACTGGTGAAATGTAACTTTTGTAGTCGTTTGGTAACACTTGTAATGTATAAAAATAATGCTATACTTTGAGTCATATTATATTGGTTACATATACTTTTTTTCTTTGTGCTTTAATGCTAGTAAACACTTATGTGGGAGTTTCCAAAACTATGGCCCAGAGAGTGATGGTAAGTTTGATATTTTCATCTCTTTTGATGGCCATAATCTTTTTTTCTATTTTGGAAAGTAATGCTACTATCGTGGATTATCACTTTTGGTATTGGAGCAAAGTGTTTCTAATACTGTGGGAAGTGTATCAATAACAGCAGATACGTGAGCTCAGCACTAACGTGAATGACTGATGGAACATTAAGCTTTATAAAACATATCTTGCTCAATCCTTTGTCTTTACTCACAGTAGAACGACAGACAATCTGCATTAATAAACACAGTTTTAGGTGATACTGATGAGCAGAAGTATTTCAGTAAGACAGTCATAACGTGTGTTAGCTGGAAACATACACAATATATAAAACACAAAACTATATTTTGAACACCCAGTAGAAAGTATACATCAATAATTCTTCATACTTAAAGGAGGTTGTTTTTCTGAGGAGCAATAAGTTGGTCCAAATAAACTGAGTACTGACCCGTCTTTCAAGAGCAAGCGTTTTGTAAATCCCATTTAGAGCTCACAGAGATTTGGAAGCGTTTACAAAGAATAGGGCTCGGGCGCTGCGTTGCATTCTGGGATGTGGGGGCCATGTTGATGGCCTCGCGAATGTAAACATACAGCAAATCGAACGAGGAGAAGCAGAGTTGGGAGAAAGAAAAACTATGTTAAAATCCCGAAAAGGATGTGGAATTTACCAGGATACGTTAAATAGGGAAGCCAGGGACCGGTATATGGACAAAATTGGAACTATTAACGGTTTGGATTCATATGAAATTTGCAGTTCACAAATGGATGGGTTCAGGAGCTGCAGATCATGAAGCCTATGTAACGTTAACCTTTTACCTTGAAGCATTCTGCACCGTTCTGTGTTCTCGGGTTAGCCTGGCTCCGCCCTCCTACGTACTTCCGCTCAATTTTCATTTTCCTTCAGTACTACGTCTGGGACTGCGGTGTATGCTTAGGTTTTCCCCCGAACAATTTTTTACCGGTCCAATCAGCGAACAGAGGGAGTGGCTGAGAGCGATGACGTTGATGTTGTGCGCTAGTTTGAGTTGTAGTTCAGTAATGGCGTCGGAGAAAGATGCGAGTGTGTGGCAGCGCTGACGAATGTCCAGAAGTTAAAAGTGTGGCGAGGTGGACGAGCGAGTGACACCGGTGTACGTGATTGAGACACACCGGTCTCGAGTCCTCTCATGAGGGAGCGCGGAGGCATATAAGGGCGAGCGACACCGGTGAAGGACGAGAGAGGACCAGGCCTGGATTTTAAGTTGGGTTTTGTTATGTTTGTGCGCGGCAGTCGTCCGTGAGGGGCTGCCGCTTTTACTTTCATTTTGTGTTTATTATTTGATTAAAAGTTGTTAAACGTTCGCCGGTTCCCGCCTCCTTCTTCCCTGAATAAACGAACTCCTGTTACACGGAGCAAGAACAATCACTGCTGTACTGCTGATGTTGTGGTCCGGGAAAAGTATTTTCCAGCTCGCTCCGTTAGTGGTGAAGGAGTTGCTGAAGCCGTCCGTCTCCCACCACCCGCGAGAAAAACCCAGGCTGAATTATCGACTTTTGACAAACACCAAGGTCGTGTGGTAATGTAATTGCTGTCCGAATCCACATCTCTGAGTTTTCAAGAATATATCACTTCAAAACTCACTGTTTATATCCTTTATAGACCCTTTCAGAGCACTGCGCGGTTGCGTGAGCTGTAATTTGCATTTCTAGACTTGTATTTCTTTAAATAGCCTACTGGCAAGTGTTTACAAGAGCAAAATATTTCACCACCGCTCAAAAAATAAAAGAAGAAAAGCACGTAAACATTTGAATTGGGCTGTTATTCAAGGCAGCATTTATTCTTATCATACTAAGCATATGACATTTTATTTACAGCATATACAATCATGTTATGATTGCACGAGATATGCACCACGAGAGCAGCGCGTTCCGAACACAACTCTCCTCTCCACCGTGAATAAATAACAATCCGAATGCACGAGGTATTATCGCTTACACTGAGGTGTTGGCTCAGTTAATGTGAGAATCAAAGGCGAACGGCGCGTGACATACGTCACGACCAAACGTTAGCGATTGGTTAGGCAGATCCAGAGTGACTCTTGGCAGATCCAATAGTTTTAAACTTCAACAGAGAACCCGCCTTCAAGGAAGTAAACGCTTGTCAATGGAGAGTGGCCAGACTCTATGTACAAATGAAATGTACGAGAGTCTGGTAAAACCAGGCTATTCTCGGGTTGCACTACTTGCAAATAAACACTGAAAAATATCTGATTGTGTGACACTTCTTGCTTTTGCACATTATACGGTTATTGCGATTGTGTGACACTTCTTGCTTTTGCACATTATATTGATTTAAGTATATTTATTTTGAAGATTGTGGGTATGGATGCAACAGACACTTATGGCTGTATTTAATGCACATTTATTTTATTTCAACGCTAGGGCTCATGTTTGTCAGAGCACAACATACAGACACAATCTTATCGAGGAATGTCATGTCTTCGTCCTTGCTTGGCAACACCATGTGAATCGGTACTTTATCTGACAAAATAGTGTACTTGTTGCGGACGGTTACAATCACCCTTTCCACGTGAATTCGGAGGTGGGCATTTTTTCTTGTGCTCCCCACATCTCTTGCATCCAGCTGACAGCGTTCTTTTGTGAAAGCAGGGATCTTTACCTCGGCACACATAAGTCCCACACTGTCCTTTATGTCAAAGCCGCGATCAGCCAACACCATATCCCCAGGTAACAGTTTGTCTTACAAGCGCGATCCAAGCGAGCCGACGACTCAGTTACCTCGGATACTTGGTCTCCGTGGTTGCGTCTCCAAGCAGGAAAGCGGTGGAAAGTTAATCCATTTTCGAACTTTTTACCATTGCGATTATGTGATCTAGTGTTACACCCCACAATGCAGCAACGGTTTACCATGGTTTCCAATAATAACGCCAAATTAAGACACACGACTGAGAGGGAGCACGTCTATAAACAGTGCGCAGTACTCCGAGTTAGAGGTGGGCAGATCGATACTAATATCGATAATATCGATACCGACGTTGGTATCGGTATTGATTGATACCAACGTGAAAATATCGATACTTAAGTTTCAGTTTCTCTCGTTTTGCGACCTGTCCGTGTTTGTCAAAAAGCTGCTGCTGTCACAGAGCAGAGCAAGCTCTCAAGAGTGCTGCTCGTGCTCGACGCTGCTCTCCTCCCCCTCTCCTGTGTTGTACCGTCACGTGACTCACCACTAGCGCTACCACCAGCAGTCAGGCACGCGCATTTCTAACAGCAGTCAGTCAGAGGCGGAGAATGGCAGCAGAGAGAAAGAGGAGCGTTGTATGTAAAACTTTGTGACTTTGTTTATTTAAGAAAGAAATCCTGAAAAGTGCACTAAAGAGTAGAAACATTTTTTGTTAACATGCTACTTGAAAAGAGAATTTGTTTTTACATTTTTTATATTTGTGAAGTAATCATTTTGTAACTTTGTTTATTTAAATAAAACAGAAGTAACCAAAAGTTGTTTCTGAACAAAAGCTTTTGTAGTACTGATTAATAACCCAAAATGCAAATCACAAAAAGTAATTAAAAGTCATGAAAATTCATTTAGATTTAGGTTGAAGACGCATCCACCTTAATTATTAAAAAGTATCGATATTGGTATCGGTATCGGCGATACTGGCCCTGTATTTACTTGGTATCGGATCGATACCAAATCTAGCGGTATCGCACACCTCTACTCCGAGTAGCAGCAAATGAGGCCATCAACATGGCCGCCACGCAAAGTAATGACGTCATACGCCCGAGCCCTTATGCAGATCAGAAAACAGCATCTTCTCGATGTACACAACAGGAACCAGCCGCTAGCTACAGCGTTTGAGGGCGGGTCAAGTTGCTCACGGACGATGTAGAGCATTAGAGAATGTGTTAGCTTGTGATGTGTAGCCGTAATGGAAGTGGGACTTCAATTCCTGACGTCTCGTTTAGATTCTTCTTTCTTTTGAGAGACAATAACTTTATTTATCGAGCATTTTCAACTTTACAACTTTGCAGAACGTTTACATTCTCAGACGGCTCTATTACACACTGCATGAAAGAGAATACTCGAAAAACACTTTAAACGTGTTGCATATTCATAACTCACCAAATGACTTTTTCTTTTTGTAGATGCAGCAGCAACAACCAATCACAATCACAGCAAGAGATGGAACTACAACTGCAGCTGCTTTAACCCGCCGTGGAGATTCTGCTTCACAGTTCGAAGATCTAACATCAGTATTTCCATCTGCAGAATGAGAATAAAAATAATTATAAACAAAATCATTATAAATGTTTTTTTCATCAACATTATGAACTGTATATTCAATAATATAACAACAATAATATGATCATATTTACCCCATTCTACTGAAGCTGGTTCTGTCAGACTGATGTGATTGACCAGACAGTCATAAGATCCTCTATGGTTTCTGTTGATCTTCACACTGGTTCTCATCTGAAAGGTTTGATCATGGTTTGGTCTGATTCCAGAAGATGTTTGATCCTCAAGTTTAGTTCTATATAATCTGATGTCCATCTGAACATCTCTGGGGTAGAAACCAGTGGCCAGACACGTCAGAACCAGCTTATTCTGATCATCAGGAGCTTCACTCGGAAACATGTGAACATCTGGAGAACCTGGTGCAGAAAATAATCATAATGAAATTAATACAAATATTTCTAGATAATTAGGTTTAATTGTGTATAAAAGTAATCTTCTGTACTAAGAAAATAAGTCTTACAGATTTGAAACACGACAGAAGTAAGTAAATTAATTTTCATTTAGCCAAAAGGATTTTTGCATAATTTCTTTTTTAACTTCACTGACTGACTTCACTGTTACTGAGAAACAAGTTACTCTCCACATTTATCAATGCTGCAGTGAAAAATATAAAGTGTCGATATCCTGTTGCAAACACACAACTCTTAATGGTAGAGGAAAGCTCTGCATATAGTATGAGCAAAAAAGGCTTTCATAATTTAATGTATTTCACAAAAAAAGTACTTCCCAATGTGAAGGGCAGCTTATTAGGCGAGAGCAGGTCCGTACAGCAGAAAGCAGAAGCCAGACTGAGCACATCAACGACAGGGCAGATCCAGAGCAGAATCCAACCCAGACAGAGAGAGAGACTGGACCGGCTAGAGCACTGAAGCAAACCAGGACCAGACTGGACATCGAGAGGACACACACACACACACACACACACACACACACACACACACACACACACACACACACACACACACACACACACACACACACACACACACACACACACACTCATAAACAGTAATCACACATCCACAGCCACATACACACACTCACATTCACACACACACACACACACACACACACACACACACACACACACACACACACACACACACACACACACACACACACACACACACACACACACACACACACACACACACACACTAACAAAGAAGAAATTAAACCTCCTGACACTCAAATGAGAAATGTTTCTACTCATCAGTATTTATTTGTTATTGTATTATGATTGATAAATGATAAATTACCTCTTTATCTTGATACACAATTAATGTATTAAATAAAAATATGCGATTAGAACTTACTCAGTTTTCTGTTTTTACACGTTGAGATCCAGTTCCTGCAGTTCTTGAGGAAACGTTTGAGGAACTGGTTTCGTCCAGTTTGACTGTCCCATTGCTCTTTGGTTCTTTTGGCTTTGGGGCTTTTCTCAATCCACTGCATAGTGTCAGAATTAAAGGATATAAGATCCTCTCCATCAAATCCATATTCATCAAAGACAGTCAGATCCACTGATCCATCAGGAAGTTTCTCCAGTTCACAGCCAATTATTCTCTGAAGAACATGAAGCTCTACAATCACAGAACAACACTCATGAGAAACTTACAGTAAATATAATGTGTGATCATTAATAAGAGTAAAGCATGAATCTCACCAGAACACTGAGAGTCTGTGCAGTTTGACAGAGTCCTGATCTGATGTATGAACCAGTCTCTGTGATCAGGAGGATCTGCAGGAGCTTCAGTCCAGTCTTCAGTCACAATCCAGACTCTTTCTTCATTACTGAAGTGTGAGATCCGTCTGTCGTCACACACACACACCGCACTGAACTCTGGGAATGTGTCTGCTCTGGTCAGGGCTGTAAACTTGTAGTGGAGGAAGTGTCTCTCTGAGGACGGTGGAGCATGACTGCTCCGTGAATGGATCAGAGGTAGGGAGGTGGGAGAAAATGGATTATAACGAAGGGAGAAATGAAGGAACTGAAGTGGAAAAGAGGGGACGGATGATTGATAATAAAGATAAAAGGAACAAAAGAGTAAGAAGTGATAATGAAGGGGAGTCGGAAAGTGATGAAGATAGACAGGAGATGTTTCAGAATGAAGTTAAGGAGAAATTTGAGGTTGTGATTCGATTGAATGAAAAGGGACAGGAGATCATGAAGAAAGTTAGCCCATTTGTGCTAACTTCATCTCTGGCAAGTAAGATAGGGGAGATTGAATTTGCGAAAATCCTTAATGATGGTAATTTATTGGTAAGGTGTGCAGATGCTGGACAAATGGAGAAATCTCTGAAATTAAAGGAAATAGCAAAATGTAAAGTGGAAAACAGTGGAAGGGTGGGAATAAGGAGAAAAGATGGGAGGATTGGAGTGATCACAGGGGTGCCGTTGAGTGTAACAACGGACGAGTTAAAGAAAAATATTAAGGGAGCTAAAGTTGTGAGTGTTCAAAGAATGAAAACAACAAGGGATGGAAGTGCAAAAGACAGTGAAACGGTATCAATTGAATTTGAGGATGAAGCAGTGCCAAAGAGGATTTTCCTGGGGTTCATGAGTTATCCAGTGAGGATTTATGTTCCAAAACCAATGAGGTGCTTTAATTGTCAGAGGTTTGGTCACACTGCAAAAAATTGTAACCGGCAGAGAAGATGTGCAAGATGTGGAGGGGATCATGAATATGGGAAGTGTGGGGCAGGGGTATCTCCAAAATGCTGCAATTGTGGAGGAGATCATAATGTGGCGTATGGTGGTTGTGAGGTAATGAGACGGGAGACAAATATCCAAAGGATTAGAGTGGAGAGAAAAATTACATATGCAGAGGCTGTAAAAGTAACAAATGAGAGGGATAGTAAAATCCATGAAGTAGAGGATATGGTCACTCAAGAGCAACAACAAAGTATACAAGAAGGAATATATGTGGGTAAAAGGGAACTTGTAACATTTATAGCTGGAGTGATAAATAGTACAGCAGAAGTAAAATCTAAAAATGAGAAAATACAATTGGTGGTTAAGGCAGCAGTTAATCACTTAGGACTAGTAGGACTGTCATGGGAAGAGGTAAGGGAGACCCTTACTAATCAGTCAAGTCAAGAGTCATCATGGGTTGGTTAATATTAATGGTTTTTATTATACAATGGAATGCAAGGAGTTTAGTAGCCAATGGACAGGAGTTGAAACATTTTTTGAATGAATTGGATGAGAAGCCAGATGTAGTGTGTATCCAAGAAACGTGGTTGAAGCCAAATTTAGATTTCATAATATATGGATATACAACAATAAGGAGAGATAGGAATACTGGGGAGGGAGGAGGAGGATGTGCAATATTCATAAAGACGGGTATATCTTTCAGAGTACTGGAGAAAAGTAAAGATCAGGAGTGTTTAGCGGTGGAGCTGTGGGATAGAGGTGGGGCAATTAATATTGTTAATTATTATAATCCGTGTAAGAGGTTGGAAATAGATAAGCTACTAAAGATATCAGGCAGAGATGTATAAAGTACTAGAGACACATACTTGAGTAAAAGTACAAGTTCCTTATCAAAAAAGTGACTTGAGTAGAAGTTGAAGTGCTCTTTAAGCACCACACTTAAGTAGAAGTACTAAAGTATTCAACATTTTTTGTACTTAAGTATTGCAAGTAGTTTATTTTAAAATGTACTACTCAAGTACTGAAAGTAAAAGTACAAGTATTGTGTTATGTAGTTATTAAAGAAAGTAGTCAAAAGTTTGAACATCATATTGTTTTTATTATTTCAAATGATTAAGCTAAAGGACAATCACAATGTTGGTAGGTAATTTTTCTACATATTGTCATATAAATAACCTGAAAATACTGTAGTTCATTATGATTAAATCTTACTATAACCACTCTTACTAAAAAAAATGGGGTAAGCACACTTATTCTCATTTCAAGAGGTGTTCTGAGTAAATGATTTGTTTGTAACACTTTACAATATGGTTTGATTTGTTAACATTACATTAGTTAATGTATTAGACTAATAACTAACATGAACTAACCATGATCAATACATTTGTAACTGTATTTATTAATCTTTGTTAATCTTAGTTAATAAAAATACAGCTGTTCATTGTTTGTATATGTTACTTCACAGTGCACATTAACTATGTAAACAAATAGAGAGCTATTTGAGCGCAAGACGCTCGTGTTGTTTTAAAGACAGTGAATGCGCGCTCGCGGGGCTCTCTCGCGCGCTCTCTCTCTCGCGATCTCTCTCGCGTGCTCTCTCTCGCGCTCTCTCTCTCGCGCGCGCCCTCTCTCTCTCTCTCTCTCTCTCTCTCTCTCTCATGCGCGGTAATGTGGGTTTGGAAAGGAATGATTCGTAACATTTTTATAATTGTAACGAGTAACGATGCAGCACATAAAAAAAATATCGGAGTAAAAGTATTAAACTCATCGAAAATATGTACTGAAGTAAAAGTGGAAGTAGGAGAAAAAAATAATACTCTAGTAAAGTACAGATACTGCCTTTTAGTACTTAAGTACAGTAGTGAAGTAGTTCTACTTCGTTACTATACATCTCTGATATCAGGGCAGGATAGGAATAGGGTAATATGGTGTTCAGACTTCAATGCGCATAGTACAATTTGGGGAAGTTTATATACAGACAGTAATGGTAAAGTAGTCGAAGATTTGATGGATAAAGGAGGATTGGTTTGTGTGAATGATGGTCGAGGAACCAGAATAAATGTTGTAACACGGAAAGAGACAGCAATAGATATTACTTTAGTGTCGAGTTCTCTGGCAGGAATTAGTAATTGGGAAGTTTGGACAGCAACTACAGTGGGGAGTGATCATTACCCAGTATTATGCACAGTGGGTGGGAAATTGGGAGTGGGTCCAAATGTTAGAATTCCTAAGTGGAATTTTGGCAAAGCCAATTGGGAAAGGTTTATGGAAGTGAGTGAGGGAGCAATGAAAAGGGTGGATGTGGCTGGAAGGATAGATGAGGTTAATAAACAGGTAACTTCTGCAATTATTATGGCAGCAGAGGAAGCTATCCCTAAGGGGGGTAATAGGGTAAATCGAAGTCTGGTGCCTTGGTGGAATGAAGAGTGTAAACAAGCAGTAAGGGACAGAAATAAAGCTTTCAGAATGCTTAAAAGAACACATAGTATGCAATATCTAATACTGTATAAGAAGGCCCAGGCAGTGGTTAGAAGAACAATTCGGCAGGCAAAGAGGAATAGTTGGAGAAATTTGTGATGGAATAGGAAGAACAACACCGGTGGGAGAAGTGTGGGGAATGATTAAAAGGATGGGGGGAGACAGGAGGCAGTGGGAGTATCCAGTTATGTCAACAGAAGAGGAAGTAGCAGTTTCAAATAAGGAGAAAGTGGAAATAATGGCCAAATCATTCATAAAGGTTCATAGGTCAGACAATCTGACTGAAGAAGGGAGAAGGAGAAGACTGATAACATTGAATCAGCATATTCATGCGTTAAGTAGGAAAGAAGAGTTTGGAAGTGAATTAGATGAGCCTTTTACTTTGGCAGAATTGGTCAGAGCAATTAAAAGAGCTAAACCTACATCTCCGGGAAAGGATCAAGTTTGTTACATTATGTTAAAACAACTGGGGGAAGTATCACTTTTGAAGCTGTTGGAGGTATACAATAAAATATGGAAGGAGGGAAAATTACCAAATAGCTGGAAAGAAGTGGTAGTGATCCCGATAAGGAAACCTGGTAAAGATCCAACTAAACCTAGTAGTTACAGACCGATAGCTCTTACTTCAAATATATGTAAAATAATGGAAAGGATGATAGCAGAAAGATTAACATATGTAATTGAAAAAAGAGGAGTATTGGATAGCTGTCAGAGTGGATTTAGGAAGGGAAGAGGCACAATAGATTCAGTGATAAGATTAGAGACTGAAATAAGAAAGGCACAAGCAAATAAAGAAACAGTAATAGCAGTGTTTTTTGACATAGAAAAAGCATATGATATGATGTGGAAGGAGGGATTATTGATCAAGTTAAATAAGATTGGGATAGGAGGGAAATTGTTTAACTGGGTCAGGGATTTTCTTTCTGGAAGGAGAATACAAGTGAGGATAGGGACAGAAATGTCAAAACAATACATAACCGGAAACGGTACACCACAAGGGAGTGTGATAAGCCCTTTACTATTCATTATTATGATTTAATGATGTGTTTAGGAGAATACCAGTAGACATAGGAAGGTGTAAATCTCCATCCATTAGCCCAAAAACCGGATACTAATGACTTGGTCAGAAGGAATTCTGCGTGTAAGCCTTTTCAGCCTTTCGGTGAAGTTCTCCTAATTTATTGATATCTCATTTTAAATCTGACTCCATTAATAATTTTATCTGACTCCAATTCTAAGTGACTCCATAAAGTGTGCTACATTTAGAGTTTATCAGCTGATTTTACGATTAGTTGCGATTTAATTTAGATCGTTGATTTTCTTTATATCTTCCTAGTTTTTATATTCGTTCATCGAGAGACCCTAAATCGCACAGAGACATGACGCGTCCGGATTTCGCGCGCTCACGGGCACAAAACGGTTACTTCTGTGATTAGTCAGAGGGTGCAGGGTGAATATTTTATCTTTAAGTGGTTGCACATGCTCACTCAACAAAAAGTGTAATTTTAGTAATATTCACGGACTACAACGTGCTAACCCAGCGGTAGTCAGAAATCGGAATATCGCGCACGCTGCGCTCCATGCTTCAGTCGTGGCGTCATCGGTGTGATCTATCATAACCCTAGATTTTGCGGTAATAAAGGACTCTACATCGATCCATACTAGAATAACGATTTCGGAACCATACAAGAGAAATCAAGGTTAACATTTATTTTGGCCAGACAGGAAAAGTAAATGCATAAACAAGAATCCATGGTACACAACTGATCAGCGTAAAAACATAAAACACAATTGCAAAGCAATATGAAAATAATTTAAAAGAGTCATCATGTCTGGCACATCTACATGCAGTTTGCACGGGGGGTCTGATTGCAGAATATTCCCCCAGAGAGTTAGAACATCCAGCCTTAAATACTCCAACTAGAACAAAAGGGCTGTAAATATTTGCAACACCCCCACCTGGTTTTGGGGGAGTGGATCAGATATCTTTGAAGAGACTACTCAAAGGAGAACTGAATTCTCATTAGCTTTCCAATCTTTCTAATACTACCAGTGACTGCAGTGAAACTGAGACCATTTTACCATTCGCACTGAGACCTTTAGAAAGACATCAAACATGAAAGGGATAAAACAATAGATTTACAAAATAACATCATCACTGATATATCTGCATTTGGTGACTTGAAACCAGGACAAGGAGAGGGCAAAATGGGGAGGGGGGAGGAATGTTTTGTCAGGGTGTTGTCACAGTTTCTGTGAGATCTTTTCCTCAAGATTAGTGACTTTTATTGTTCAATTGCTGAGGTGTGTAGCTCAGCTTTTGTCTTAGCACCAAAACCGACTCTTACAGACGGCCCCTGGCCAATTGGGACAAATTCAGATTAGTTCCCAAGGGGACATACTTGGACATTCCTTGTTTCCGTATTTTGGATGTAATTTCCGAAGTGTTCATGATGCTGATCCTGGAGTTAACAGCACAAATCAATGGGTGCCGGAGTCAAGCAGTCACCTGAAATAACAACATTAAGACAGGCTGAACATGAAGATGAAAACACTGCTGAAATACACCTCAGCGGCACAGTCCCTTTAGGTGTAGGCGTACTGTGCTGATTGGATGCTGTAGCAATTAGGCAGGATATCTGTTATCCCATTGGTCAGGTTTGTTTCCACCTGCCGATGATTGTGAGGGTTTTCAGTCTGTAGAATGACTTGTTGTCCCAAGTCAGTTGCGTTAGTCAGCATGAGCAGAAAGTGTCAGTGGAAAGTGTCTTTACACTTTGAGGAAACATCTGTGTCCTCCCCAGGATTCTTATCAATAGCTGACCCTTAGAGAAATCCTCGGTCACCTTCAAGCAGAAGGTTTGGTATGCCGGGCAGGTCAGATCTCCATGGGTGAAGGAATCATTTCACTGGTGATGCTCCATCGTGTGCGAGACACCTGAACAAATTCTGAATAACCATGCATTAATTGAACACCGATGACTTTGTGGTTATTGTGAGATGGAAAAAGAGAGTTGTTGGATAATCACAAGAACATCAAAATAACAACACATGATAAACTCCTGTCAGAAGTGCGAGTGGTAAAAACGGTCTCATTTCTCAGTGTCATATATTTAGTGAGCAAGTCTCATTTGATCGCCAGATTCTTCAATACCACTAGTGATATTGAAGTGGAATTTAAACATGGTCTGGATGAATTGAAGGAAGGGTATCAAAACCGTCAACAGAACAGTAGGTTTACCAGCAGTATGCATAATTAAAATATATCACATAATTAAACATGGAAATACACAATTGAATAATTGCCATTATAAAATTGTTTGTATCAGTTGTTTTGAATGCAAATCATTATTGAATTCTTATGTTTCAATCAAATTACTTAGAGAATGAGATTTACAGAAAAAGAGATTTAAATTCTTTAGTTAAACTTTGGCACTCATCTTCTGCGCATTTGATGTACAGGCGGAGTCACACTCAATGATGCAGGTCTGACTGAGAATTGTTTACTTAATTTATGGAAATGCCTGCATCCCAGATCTAAGTCTTTAGATATATTTGTATTGTCATTAGTCATACGTTGGAAACTAGGGGCCCTTCCAGTTTTCAACAATGCTAAGGACTGGACATATTAAACATTTTGTCCATCAGTTTACTGATCAATTAATTGTCCATTAATTAATGTGTGACAAAGCCATGCACATGTTTTATGCATCTTGCAGTGTTTACATACAGGAAGTTGACATGGCTGTAAGCCGTAAAATTATTCAAACCAAATAAAAGGTAATTATGAAAATAAAATTATTCAAACCAAATAAAAAGGGAATTATGAAAAATAATTCATTTTGTCCTGTATGTATGAAGATTAATAGTGTATGATAAATTTGCATTATGTGTATGATTTTGGCCTGGATAGTCCCATGATCTATGCCAGGAAAAATGTGTTGTGCGGTGATAGAATTAAGGATGTGTGTTGTGTATAGATGTGTATAGGAGATGGGTGGTGTCTATCCTACCATAATCTGTGTTGTATAATTTTATTCCAGTTTTTATACTGGGAAGCCATGTAACTATGTGTGCTGTGAGGTGTGAATGGCTTCATGAAGTCTCTTCCCTCCCATCTCCTAGATGTTAAGTTGTGTGTGTGTGTCCTGACTTCAGACCCAGTGGAATCTGGATCTGAAGGGTGGCAGCCATTCACCTGAAAGGAAAACAAGCACAGAGCGAAATACTGTTTAATCTTGAACCTTTACACAAATTTAATTAAGATAGATGAGGCTATCTTATTTTTTCTTTACTGGTCTTAGCCAGATAGATTGTTGTAGATGACTTTAACCTGTTACGGTTTTATGCCATTAGGAGAAAATTTGTTGTAGTTTACAAAGACATGTATCATAATCATGATCATGTTTCTGTGAAGAAAAGGTCAGATAAACTGATTTATAATGGTCAGATCTGACTGTGTGTAAATGCAGCCAGATCAGTTGCACCTTAAGTTGCTGTTGCAGTTGTGTTTACACAATCTGCTGTATTGTGATTTTATCACACCCAGGTCCCCTGGGGCAATCTCTTTAAATAATGCTGTTTATACAAGTCAGATCTGTGTTTAGAGCATCAGGTCACCAGGTGTTTATGGTGCCATTTGAACTCTTGACCCTTTGGATCTCTGTGTGTCCCCTGTAGAGTGAATGCCTTTAGTTAACATGACACACAACTCTCATTACATTCCCAGTAAAATGACTTCCCCAATCAGGTCCCCTGTAATCTGACGCACCCAGAGAGGAATTCGCTAACACTTGCGAGTTTCTTTGCAATGGAAAACTTGTACCTCCCCTTTCTCATTGGGCTGCAGATCAATGAAATGTAAATTATTAGGCCTTGCCTGAATTCAACTTATTCAAGTTACAACAATCAGGTTACTCATTTAACTGGGCATTGTAATTTTTCTCATTTAAATTATTGCACAAATAGAAGGTACAGAAGTTCTTTCTCTTTCGGTTTTTTCCCTCTTCAGTTTCTTCCTTCACAATTCTTTCCTTAACCATTTATATTCACCTTCCCATCATTTCAACACTAATAGTGCTCTTGTTTCCCTACTTGCACATCCCATCTTTCTACATTCTAATCCTTCTCATACTTTCCCAACCTTCTTTCCTCTTCTAAATAATGCTGAATTATCCTGAGATTAAAACCATTTCTGGCATTTATAATATAATTTACATTATAATCATAATATAAATCATATTATATTAAAATAGTATGAATTAAATAATCATTTTATTTGCTGGTCTCAAGAGGATCTCTGCTGAGTCATTTGTCCAGAATAATCTGTTATCATCTCACTGATCTTTAGATTGGCAGCTGCTGCTGTGCTGGCCTGATCATTGGGTGCACAGCAATAAGACCAAACTGGAAGCCAGTTATAAACTTAGCTGCTGTGAACGTCCAATAAACTGCAAACACTGAGAGCACAGATCAAATTATTGCTCAATTCAAAGATTTTTGTGACTACACAATATAGAATTGGGCACAATTTTCTTGTTTCAGGCTGAGAAGTCATCAATTGCATTCTTTGGGGAATCTATTTGCATATGAAAAGGAAGGTTTGACAAACACAGGTCTGATGGAGAAAGACACAGATTCTCTTGGTCTGTTAATTTACTCAGTCTCTTCTGAGACATTAATAAACACACAAAAGTGCAGTGATTGCAAAGTCTGAAGTAAGACCATAGTAAAACGCTATATTTTATAAGACATTTATAATTGTGACATCAGACCTGAACCAGTTTTGTCCACCTTCACATTTTACACACAAAGGATTCCAGTGAGATCGTTTCAATGTTATTTTAGCTCATCGACTCACAAGATTTCATTCACAAGTTAACGTGACCATTTGTTCTTTTTCTTTGTCGCGTTGTTGCAGCAAAGCAAATTAACAAATGTAACTGGACATTTTCCTCAGAATTCAAGGTTTTAATTTACAGAGCTCTCTTGAGTACAGAAATAAAATTTCCTCTCTTGCTGCGTGTGCAAACAAGGAGAATTTTAAAGCAAGGGATATCATTTCTACTCTACGTTGTTGCTTTCATGTCCCTGATAAGCAATATGGTTGTCTCTTCACGCCCCATAAGATTTATACAGTATTCAGTACTATACACTCCCAACATTTATAAAAGGCAAATAAGAATGGACTTACCATAACAGCTGAAGAAAGAGAAGAAGATCAAACCTCTCGCTTGTGGCATCCCAATATTTAGCTGAAAAGACACTCGCCACCGGGAGATCACGGAGGACAGGTCACCAACTGTAAATCTCCATCCATTAGCCCAAAAACCGGATACTAATGACTTGGTCAGAAGGAATTCTGCGTGTAAGCCTTTTCAGCCTTTCTGTGAAGTTCTCTTAATTTATTGATATCTCATTTTAAATCTGACTCCATTAATAATTTTATCTGACTCCAATTCTAAGTGACTCCATAAAGTGTGCTACATTTAGAGTTTATCAGCTGATTTTACGATTAGTTGCGATTTAATTTAGATCGTTGATTTTCTTTGTATCTTCCTAGTTTTTATATTCGTTCATCGAGAGACCCTAAATCGCACAGAGACATGACGCGTCCGGATTTCGCGCGCTCACGGGCACAAAACGGTTACTTCTGTGATTAGTCAGAGGGTGCAGGGTGAATATTTTACCTTTAAGTGGTTGCACATGCTCACTCAACAAAAAGTGTAATTTTAGTAATATTCACGGACTACAACGTGCTAACCCAGCGATAGTCAGAAATCGGAATATCGCGCACGCTGCGCTCCATGCTTCAGTCGTGGCGTCATCGGTTTGATCTATCATAACCCTAGATTTTGCGGTAATAAAGGACTCTACATCGATCCATACTAGAATAACGATTTCGGAACCATACAAGAGAAATCAAGGTTAATATTTATTTTGGCCAGACAGGAAAAGTAAATGCATAAACAAGAATCCATGGTACACAACTGATCAGCGTAAAAACATAAAACACAATTGCAAAGCAATATGAAAATAATTTAAAAGAGTCATCATGTCTGGCACATCTACATGCAGTTTGCACGGGGGGTCTGATTGCAGAATATTCCCCCAGAGAGTTAGAACATCCAACCTTAAATACTCCAACTAGAACAAAAGGGCTGTAAATATTTGCAATACCCCCACCTGGTTTTGGGGGAGTGGATCAGATATCTTTGAAGAGACTACTCAAAGGAGAACTAATTCTCATTAGTTTTCCAATATTTCTAATACTACCAGTGACTGCAGTGAAACTGAGACCATTTTACCATTCGCACTGAGACCTTTAAAAAGACATCAAACATGAAAAGGATAAAACAATAGATTTACAAATACCATCATCACTGGTATATCTGCATTTGGTGACTTGAAACCAGGACAAGGAGAGGGCAAAAAGGGGAGGGGGGAGGAATGTTTGTCAGGGTGTTGTCACAGTTTCTGTGAGATCTTTTCCTCAAGATTAGTGACTTTTATTGTTCAATTACTGAGGTGTGTATCTCAGCTTTTGTCTTAGCACCAAAACCGACTCTTACAGTGGTCTCAGTGCTTACAAGTCCGGTGGTCCCAAGTCTGGTGGTCTCAGCGCTTAAAAAGTCAGATGGTCCCAAGTCTGGTGGTCTCAGAGCTTAAAAGTCCGGTGGTCCCACATCTGATGGTCTCAGAGCTTAAAAGTCCGATGGTCCCAAGTCTGGTGGTCTCAGCGCTTACAAGTCCGGTGGTCCCACGTCTGGTGGTCTCAGAGCTTAAAAGTCTGATGGTCCCAAGTCTGGTGGTCTCAGCGCTTCTAAGTCCGATGGTCCCAAGTCTGGTAGTCTCAGTGGTCCCAAGTCTGATGGTCTCAGCGCTTCTAAGTCCGATGGTCCCAAGTCTGGTAGTCTCAGTGGTCCCAAGTCTGATGGTCTCAGCACTTCTAAGTCCGATGGTCCCAAGTCTGATGGTTTCAGTGCTTCCAAGTCCGATGGTCCCAAGTCTGGTAGTCTCAGTGGTCCCAAGTCTGGTGGTCTCAGCTCTTACAAGTCCGGTAGTCCCACGTCTGGTGGTCTCAGCGCTTACAAGTCCGGTGGTTCGAAGTCTGGTGGTCTCAGCGCTTTCAAGTCCAGTGGTTTGAAGTCTGGTGGTCTCAGCGCTTACAAGTCCGGTGGTTCCAAGTCTGGTGGTCTCAGCGCTTACAAGTCCGGTGGTCCCATGTCTGGTGGTCTCAGCGCTTTCAAGTCCAGTGGTTCGAAGTCTGGTGGTCTCAGTGCTTACAAGTCCGGTGGTCCCAAGTCTGGTGGTCTCAGCGCTTAAAAAGTCAGATGGTCTCAGAGCTTAAAAGTCCGGTGGACCCACATCTGATGGTCTCAGAGCTTAAAAGTCTGATGGTCCCAAGTCTGGTGGTCTCAGCGCTTACAAGTCCGGTGGTCCCACGTCTGGTGGTCTCAGAGCTTAAAAGTCTGATGGTCCCAAGTCTGGTGGTCTCAGCGCTTACAAGTCCGGTGGTCCCAAGTCTGGTGGTCTCAGAGCTTAAAAGTCTGATGGTCCCAAGTCTGGTGGTCTCAGTGCTTACAAGTCCAGTGGTCCCAAGTCTGGTGGTCTCAGCGCTTACAAGTCCGGTGGTCCCAAGTCTGGTGGTCTCAGCTCTTACAAGTCCGGTGGTCCCAAGTCTGGTGGTCTCAGTGCTTACAAGTCCGATGGTCCCAAGTCTGGTGGTCTCAGCACTTACAAGTCCGGTGGTCCCACGTCTGGTGGTCTCAGCGCTTACAAGTCCGATGGTCCCAAGTCTGGTGGTCTCAGCGCTTACAAGTCCGGCTGTCCCAAGTCTGGTGGTCTCAGCGCTTACAAGTCTGGTGGTCCCAAGTCTGGTGGTCTCAGCTCTTCCAAGGCCGGTGGTCCCAAGTCTGGTGGTCTCAGCTCTTCCAAGTCCGGCTGTCCCAAGTCTGGTGGTCTCAGCTCTTCCAAGGCCGGTGGTCCCAAGTCTGGTGGTCCCAGCGCTTAAAAGTCCGGTGGTCCCAAGTCTGGTGGTCTCAGCTCTTCCAAGGCCGGCTGTCCCAAGTTTGATGGTCTCAGTGCTTCTAAGTCCGGTGGCCCTTCGCCTCCGTCTGCTCCACCTTTGAGGTCTTCTGCTCCAATGTGGTGGTTTTCGGCTTGCCCTGCTCCACCTTGATGGTACCCTGCTCCATCTGCTCCTCCTTGGTAGTCCGTTTGCTCTGCCTGGGTTCTCTGCTCCATCAGCTACGCCCTTGTGTTTCATCGCTCTGCCACCGCTGCCCTTGCCCCCTGAAGTCGCTCGTTAGAGTGGTTGTTCTGCCACGTCTCTATGTGGACTTTTATGTTTAGTTTTTATTTGGTTAATTCCTGTTTCTGTTTTCCATTTTGTAGTCCCTTTGTAGTTTTGCTGTTGATTAGCCCATTATTGTTCCCAGGTGTTTGTAGTTCTCTCATTAGCCCTTGTGTATAATTAGCCCTATGCTTTCCCTGTTTTGTCAGTTGTTGTTGTAACCCAAGTTTTAGATTTGTTTTCTGTTTCTGTTCCCCTCTGAGTTCCTGGTTTTTGGTCATGTTTATATGTTATGTTTAATCAATTTAAGTTGTCTGTTTTCTGGCTTTTTGTTTTGCTCTTTTCACTTATTAAAACCCCTGCACTTCCAGCCACCAACTTCAGCCTACCTTTCTTGATCCTGCCAGCCCGTTACATTACCTGTTACATTAAGGTTTGTTAACATTAGTGTGTGCAACATAATCTAACAATACCAGTTAATGTCAATTTCAACATATAACATTTTAATAAATATTTTTTAAAATAACTTTAATGTATAAGCTAACTTTTTATGAACATACCCATTGACAATAGTGTCCCACATTTATAAAGTGGCCACATTAGTAAAAGCTGTGGAGAATTGTATTTCTTTGTTATTTCATGACGGCTATTTTCTACGGCAGGGGTTTTCTATCTTTTAGATGCCATGGACACCCAAATATTATCATCCTGGTGTGACGATCATCCTAAAATTTTAAAATGCAGCTGTGTATCTTTTTCATTTTCATTTTATTTTATTCTTTAATCAGGGACAATACACATTAATAATACATAAAACATGTACAAATGCGCCAGATTTAGCCAACACTGGCTAATTTTCATCCATAGTCCCTTGGCAGGTTGATGTTAGGGACAAGCCAAAACAAAAGAAACAAAAATAGTGTACCCAGATGCCTATAAATGATCACAATTTTGATTTGACAGTAACCATTTTTTAAGTTTTTTTGAGAAACCACAATGACCTGTTATACATTTTAATTCTTTAAGCTCCGTTTGGAAGTCTATTCCACTAATGTGTTCCTCTGAAAGAAAAAGATAACTGACCAAAAGTAGTTCTTCGCAGTAGTACATTACAATCACCCCTAGTACCGGCTCGTGTATACCGTCCTGTTATCTGACCAATATAATCTTTAAAAACAGGTGGAGCAAAACCATTTAAAATCTTAAAAACAAGAACTAAGTCAGCAAATTGAATCAAATGTTCCCAACTTAAAATGGAAAACTTAGCTAAAATACTGGTGAAAACTATTTGGTTTTTTATCCAGAACCTTTATATATTGCAACAGGTTTAAGAATAGACTTACATGTTTGTATCCAGGTGGTCATACAGTATGTAATGTGCGGAATAATCATCGAATTCATGAATAACACTGCTGCTTCTTTTGTCAAACCATTTCTGATAAATCGAAAGTTCGCTAAATAGATTTTTTACTGTGCTTACCACTTTCTTCGCATGTTTTTTAAAAGAGAGCTGAGAATCGATTATTTAAATTAATGTACTACCTCAAGTTTCTGTCCCTGGACAGAATTTTTCCCATTTTCATGCAAAAAGACCAAATTTATACTTCAAGAAAATAAACTAGCTTTCCTTTGAATGAAGTTTATTTTTCTGAACCAATGACAGGCATTAGTTCATGTCTCAAGTGTAAACGCGCTTAAATTGTTTATTTTTTTGTTGTTGCAGAAAACAAGGCTTAATATCTTAAAGTCATTGTGTATAAATCATCTTGATTTAAAAATGTTTAGATATTTGTATTGGAAAGCAAGACAAAAATACTGAGTAATAATAAGCATGCGCACAAAGATATTTATATAGGCTATATATATATATATATATATATATATATATATATATATATATATATATATATATATATATATATATATATATATATATATATATATATATATATACTGTATATATTTTAAATTTCAGTTCAGTTAAAATTACTCTGAGGGGAAACTGGACATTTATTCCACAGCTTTGGCCCCGCGATGGTAAAGTCTCGGGGATCATCAATAATATCTGCTCAGATGACATATCAGACGTCTAAGCTCAGAGATATTGTTTGGAGCCTTAAAAGCAAAAAAAATATATTTTTTCATGAAACCCGAACGTATAGGCTACTGAAAACGCTTTTGAATGCGTCTCATTACAAATCTGCCATCATCATGTCTCTACATTTTTTTTTAATTATGCGCATGGAGTTAGATTCAGATTCGCTCTTGAGACTCGGGAAACACCTGATCATGGATCATGAGCTGATCGCGTGGCCAAAGTGCGCGCTTAAGCACAAACTGACTCATCAAAAACACAAACCATGTTGCGCTTTCGATTTTAGTTCGTTTTGACATGCTTTGCCACAAACAATGGCATAAAACATAACGTTAGAGACCTGTTATGTTTTTATGAGAAGTGTCAAATATTTTCGAGACCATTTTAAATATAAATCCTTCTCACATGAGGATTTAATGTCAATGTTGGAACCAGTTGTGCTGCTTAATATTTTGTATAACCTGCTAGCGATACTCTTTCCAAAATTCTTTGATTAATAAAAAGTTAAAAAGAACATAATGTAATAATATTTCACAATATTAGGCTATTATATTTTTTCTGTATTTTGGATTAAATAAATGCAGGCTTGATGCGCATAAGAGAATTCTTGCAAAAACAAAAAATAGTAGGCTATCCAAACTTTTCATACACACATGTATATCAATAATATTATTATATTAAAAAAAATTTACACATTGCCCCTGCCCCTGAAGAACTCTCTGCATGTCCCTGGTATATTTTGTAGTAAAGACAAATATACAACAGTCTTTTTTTCGTGAACATAAGGAGCTGCAGGTTGTTTTAAACTGTAACATGTGCAGTAGAAATTACATTTCTGCTAGTCTTCTGGTCTACTATACTTTTTAGTGTACAACAAAACTGACTACAGAGTAAAAGACGACTAAAAAGTAGTAAACAAAATAATTGTCAGTTTCAGTCATTTTAGTGAAGATGTTTGAAGAGACTGAGTCCGCATCAGTTTGGATAAGAAATGAGTTATGATTCAATGTCTTAATGCAGTTTAAATGTACACATACTGTAGATTAGACATCAAAAGATACAAGTATAGAATTTATATAATAATCTTAGATGCGCTGATTCACAACATCGTCCTGTGAAGTTAAAAGCCTTGAAATGGATAAATTCTTATCGCCTATACAAGTGAAGATAAACATCCCTAAAACCACACAGTATTGAACAACAACAGAAAAGAAATAATAAGTAGCCTAACAAAAACATATAAAAACAAAATTACATGAATAATAACAATAAAATGATTAAATGATTGAAATCAAATAATAACAATATGAATAAATTATACATCAAATGACAACTACATTATTGATTAATTTACTAATGATTATAAAATCACTTATAAAAGAATAACAAAGAAAATAAAACACTAGTGTATGGTTTCTTTCTTAAAGTAAAACAGTGTCTTAAAAGTAGATGATGCAGATATACAGGCGAACACAGAAAAACTATTTTCGGTAAATGATCCCATTTAGACCGCCATCTTTGCTCTTGTCACGGCGTTTGTCGGAAGGCAAACCCAGACAAAGATAGAAAGTACACAGTTTAACGGTACACAGATGATCAGGCAGCAACACACACTAACCAAGACGCTGAACGGACAAGGAGTCACTGAAAAGGCAGAACTTAAATAGGGAACACAAACGAGAATGATGACTAGCCTACACACAACTGACACGATGACGATAACCAAGAAGACCGACCACGGCCGTAGCCAGCTATGAGATTTTTTGTTCATATTCAAAAATAAAATTCCAAGCTCTTTAAATGACTAATAAGCCGTGTGAACTACCACCTATAGGCTCATATGACTGTTTGCGATTGTCGCTGCGAGAAGAGTGAACGGGACTCTAGAGCGCGGGTGCTGCCTCCGTGTTGCCAGATCCAGTTATTACAAGCTGTTTTGGACTCGTTTTTTTCCCAGTGAAACTTCAGGAAGTTAATAAAGTGGTAATTTGCATGTTAGGGATAGTGATATATTTATTTTATTTTAACACAAGCTTTTTTAAACTTATTTCGGATTTATATTGTTTGTTTTTGCTTGTCTTTCGTAGTAATATCTAACACAACGCATTAATAAAAAAATAATATCATAGACAAACTGTAATTGCTGACAGGAAGATGCCACATTCGGTAAGACAAACGCAATGATCACTATTATTATCTGTAAGAAAAGGTATCAACACAGTCAAAACCAGAAGCATAATACAGATCTGTATAACAAGTAGCCTATAGTTACAGAATTTTCCTGTCCTCTCAGACGGCCAATATTGTGTAGCGCACACTCTTCAATTGCACGCGCAAACGCGGTGGATCTCACTTGTTTATAAATAAAGCGCAAAAAAAACTACGAGCATGCAACAATGCATGTTAATTAGTAAGTCATGAAATTAACAAAAAGTGCCAGTAAATTAAACTTAGTATGTTTGCTGCGAATTATTTACATGCAGGTTTATGATGTTGTTCATTCATCCTCAGGATCAGTAACGTTAGCCTATTCGTTTCATTAACAGTTCATCTTAATATTGTGTATTATTTACCATGGTAATTCTTGTTTCCTTAACCCCAAAATGCCATTTTATTTTTACTTTGGTCTCACATACCAACTTACAACTAACATTATTGTATTAACAAAATCTGGTTTAGGCCTGCTACCTTATACTGTTTATTGATCATCAGTGTCATATTCTTAATTTTTTATTTGTGTAGGCTATCTTACAGGTTTCTTCAATTGCTAACAAGCATTGTTCAATACTGAAACTTCATTTTCAAAACTCTTCATACAATCTGCATTTCCAAGATTAATTTTGGCCAAACAGTAAATCTAACCCCCAAAACTCAGACCAACAAAACACTTAATATGTCTCAAAATAAGCTCGTTCCACCAATCACTGGCAACAAATTCTCCTTCAGAAAACATGCATGTCACTCATAACACACTGACCTAAAAAAACACTAACAACAGGGAGCTAGATTTTCTAAAATAATTTCTGCAGAAATGCTTGAAATTTGCCATCATCCTGATTTAAATATGCTTTTATCAGTTTTGAAAGTAGTGTGTTAGCATATGAAAAATATCCTGCAAATATGTAGTTTTTTGCAGTTTGTTGCCTTTGGCTTGGTTTGCTCAGTTGGGGAAGCAATGAAAAATGATTCGCAGTTTGGTCCGTATAGTGTCGCTGAATGTGTGAAAAGTTTTGAAAATGTGGTTTCAGTATTGAACAATGCTTGTTAGCAATTGAAAAAAAAACTGCAAAGGGATAGTCCCACCCGAAGATGCACAATTATTATAGCACAATTCTTAACACCCCACCCCGGACCTCACTCATTTTCAAACTCTGGTTACGGCCTCGCTTGTGACGATGTTCTTAAAGGTGATGAGTTTGAGTTTTATGTTGTTATTTTGATACTGGAAACAAGCATTTCAAACTCTCAAATGTTTCACTGCTATAACACAGTTGTCCATATGACTAAAACTATTAGAGAATTACATTTCATGTGACACGCTGTGCATCAGTATTTTGATGATCTGTTGCTGACATTGACATTTCTTTTTCTTCACAGTCTGAGGAATCTGAGTCTGTCAATATTGAGTGCTCATGTATTTCCTGACCTACAGAAGATAAAGCAGAAGTTTAAAAACTTCATTTTGAGTACACACAGATATCCTGTTTTGGTAAACATAGAATTGAATACATTTATAATAATAATAATAATAATAATAATAATAATAATAATAATAATAATAAAATCATCATCAAATTTAATCAAAACCACAACTTTTTACATATTTCTATATGCTGTCGAACTGTGAAGCAGTTTATATATAAAGAAGAGAACGATTATGTTGAATATTTAGAACTCACCATCTGACCCTTTCAAGAAAACAAATATATTGAAAACAATAACTGCTGCGACACTTGTTAAACCAAGCCATAGATATGTTCTAAAAGTTTCACTGTCCAAATATTTACCATCTGCAGAATGAAAAACAAAGACAAACAAACATAAATCCATTTATCTGTAAGCAACAATAATCCATTTCAGCAGTACCTCGTTGCAAACATTATCCCATGATTTACTCATGACCGTCAAGTCATCCGAGGTGTGTATGACATTCTTCTTTCAGACGAACACAATCAGAGTCATATTATACATGTCCTGGCTCTTCCAAGCTTTATAATGGCAGTGAATGGAGAATGAGATTTTGAATCTCAAAAAAGTGCATCCATCCATTACGAAAGTGCTCCACATGGCTCCCCCGGATCCCCCATGCCCATATTCCCTCAAGACTATAACTTAATTTATACTGATATTTACCCCACTTTATTGAAGCTGGTTCTGTCAGACTGCTGTGAATGACCAGACAGTCATAAGATCCTTCATGGTTTGTGTCGATCTCCACACTTGTTCTCATCTGAAAGGATCCATCAGCATTTGGTCTGATTCCAGAAGATGTTTGACCCTCTAGTTTAGTTCTGTTCAATCTAATGTCCATCTGAACATCTCTGGGGTAGAAACCAGTGGCCAGACACGTCAGAACCAGCTTATTCTGATCATCAGGAGCTTTATTCTCAAACATGTGAACATCTGGAGAACCTGGAGCAGAAATAAAAAACATAATAAAATTAACAACTAAAAATGTACAAAGAATTTGGTTCTGTGTGTAACCCAGAATCTACACCGAGTCTACACCGTGCGCGAGCAGCGCAATGCGACGTGACAAAAGACAATATAGCCCATTATAATCAGTGATGTTGTCTACACTGGATGTGGCACGGTGTAACGTGACACAACAAATCCCCGACAGTAAACTAATGCCTTATGGCGTACCGCAAGCACTCACTATACTTCTCATTGGAAGGACAAATGGATTTGCAATGGTCGCTTTGTCGTGTCCAGTGTAGACAGCTTCTAGCGGTTGCAGCATTATGTGCCAGTGCGTCCGTGACTAGGGTCCCCTCGGTCAGGGATTAAAACAACTGGCAATGTGACGTGTCCGAGGCGGCAAACAAGCTGTGCGGTCCCGAAGCATTTCCAAATCAGCTGGACTGCCTGGGGATGTAGTCTCCACACACTCTCAGGAGACTGCAGCAGGTACACATGATCTGCTCGGCTCCGAAGCGAAAAACAAAGGTGTGTTGCATCTGCTTCTGTATTAATACACATGCTGCGGGTCGGAGCGCAAGATGCAAATCTCGCACGCCAATGTGCATTAACTCGTTTAGTTCACACACGCAGGTGATTGGGTTGGTATCGTTCCCCATAGCGTCAGCTAGACGCAGCGCTCGTTCCCTGTTCTCAGGGAACAGAGGTTACATACGTAACCTTAGACGTTTTTGCCCAAATTTCAAAGACATATTTAAATGATTAAAGCTAGAGGCATATCTTAACTTTAATGTTACTTTAATCATGTAAACTACCTATATACAGCATGTTATTAACTAGCCCAAAACAAGCCCAATCGCATTTCGGGGAGGTTCTCCGGTAAACATTGCGTTCGGGGGGTTAAATATGTGGGGTTTTTTGCAGGGCTGCCTGCTAAAATTCTCATTCCCGGGGATAAATATCACATAATTGGGATCGCTTCAACCCGCGGACATGAGACACAGCCCGCGGCAACAGTGTAGAAGTAGCCCAATTCCGCGGAAAAAACGCGGACTTGGCAACACTGACTGGCAGTGTGAAAGCTCCCGCTCTCCACACACACACACACACAGCTTCTGCTCTGCCACCGCGCGCAGTGTGAAACCGGCGTTACAGAGTGAACAAAGCACAGTTTTATTCGGCTTCTGTTTAAAGTACTCCCACACTTTTGAATGTCGCGGTCTGGCTTTATATGATAAATTATAATTTATCATCGCGTTGTTGCAGCCCTAGTGTAAACTAGGTAAAGACAAACAAAGAATTAAAAGATAAAGAACACAAGGAACAAAAGAACTATCAAGGCAGAACTGCAACCGAGAGCACAAAGTGTCTATTTGTCCACCTTAGCCGTAACAGGGCAGGCACAGAGTTCAGAAAGGGATGCCGCTGCCTCAGGAGGAGCTGAGGAAGTGTGAGAGGCCCAAACACACAAGATGGCAGCTGTCATCACAGGAAGTGCGGCCACTGGTGGAAGGACCTCAGAGACCGCCGGGCTTGAGGGCGCTGGGACTGCTGGTCTTGGAATGCTGGCTGCTCGCACCACCATTAGTGCAGAATCACTGGATGCCAGTCTCATTCGCCATGAGACGGATCCAATGGCCAGGTTGGTGCTAGCCGGTAAAAACCTATGGTGGACAAAGCTCCTCGGTTGCCAGAGCATGAGCCGAATATTTTTTTACTACATGATGACCTCCTGACCTCATGTCAAACACATACGCAATAGAAGACAGTAATTAAAGTGGGGGTAACACACAGAGTTTCTGCCAATCTCATGTTAATCTTGTGTACATGCATCCTTTATTTCTCAATAAAGTCAGTGCTTGAAGTGGAAAAAAATATAGTGCTGGTACTCACCAGAGGGGGTGGGGCTTTGTTGGGGCGTGGTTATGGGAGGCTTGTTTAGTCAATAATTCAAGAAGGTCCGTATTTTAAAGCTCTTTCTAACTTGTTTTCAGCCTTAGAACTAACAGTTCTTGTAATTGTTTAGCTATATCATTTGTTACAATAAGGGTTTATTTACAAAGCAAGACCATTGACGGCTCCTCATTAGGCTACCATGCAGGCCAATGTTAACTTTTTTCTTTCTTTTTTCTAATCAAATAGCAACACAGTTAGAAACTATAGCTACAACATGCGGCTGTTGTCATCGGTAGAAGTGGTGTCACTCTCGTCCTCGTCACCACTTGTGACCGCGACCGCGACACAAGTGCTTTGTATTTTAACCGAGCAGGTACGGTTGCGCGTTTCACACACCCTCTCCGGACCACATTGAGTTGTTGACACTAGGCTTGTTTGAGATGAGCAAAATCTGAGCAGAACCGATCACCAGTGATCAGCGCAAGATGTATGCTGGTTAAGGCCAATTTATACTTCTGCGTCGAGTGCACGCAGAAGGTACGGCGTACCATACGCATAGATGCGTTGGATACGCCGTAGTCTACGCCATACCCTGACGCGCACCTCTCCAAAAATTTAACAACGCATCAATTCTACGCGGACCGCAAGCGCTGTGATTGGTCTGCCAGAACCCCTACCTCAGGTCAATAAATAAATAAAAAATCTGCGATAGGAGGTGTGTGTGTGTGTGTGTGTGTGTGTGTGTGTGTGTCAAGAAATGGGATGATAGTTCCTTACGTCTGCTATAACACAATATTTTGTAGTCCAGCAATTCTTTATGGTAGTAAATAAATACATAGATCCACTGAGTATAGTTTATTTATTTTCTCAGAGATAAAAGATTAAAAGATATTAAAAAGATATTAATCAGTAATTGTATATCCGCAACAGCAATCGATTGCTCGAGCCACCGCCAGTGAAAACAGCGGCCACGAGCTCTGCATGATTTCACAAACACATTCCAGCGCCAGATCACCTTATTTAACTTTACTAATCAACTAGAGATGCTAAATTTGTATTAGATACAACAACTCAAGCTGCAAAAAAAGCCGCTCTCTCACTGCTGCTGATATTCCGACATGAATGTACAGATTCTACACAACAAGCTGCTTCTTCTTCAGCTGTTGTCTTGAATACACCAACATGCCCGAGGACACTGCCTCCTAGCGTCTGCATGTGGAGTTGCACATTGACGTGGACAACAGCGCAGAAGTATAAATGCTCACGACGGCGTCGGCTACGCACGTAGCCTACGGCGTACACTCGACGCAGAAGTATAAATTGGCCTTTAGAAATGTGTCCGAGGGCGGTCCGCCTTGCTCTGATGTCATGCTGACGCATGTTAAAAAGCTCTCGCGAGCGAAAGGCGGAGGTGTCGGATTCTGCAGTCGAGCGCAGTTGCTCTCCACCGACTGCGCGGAGCAAAAGCATGATGGGAAACGACTTGCTGATGACACAGCTTAATGCTTATTGGTTAAACAACCGTGATGTATGGTTCTTTTTTAAAATGTTTGATTTTAAAACTCTGATATATCATGTTTTTATGTTTGAATATTCCCAAACTCTCTAACAAAGGCGATCTCTCTGTGGGTTATGTGATTGTTGTCATATATAAAAAAGTATATAAAACATTTTTATATACTTTTTTATATATATGACAACAATTTTTATTAAGTTTTTATTAAAAACTAGTATGTAATTAAAGTAAAAATTATTGATAAACACGTCTTTCAAATGGAAATAAATAACAAAAAATGTGGGTGTCTTGTTCATCATATTTATTTTCATATAAAAGCAAAAGAACTTAAATTACATCCAGTTCATCAGCAACAAAGCGCACAAGTGTGAATCCCGCTATATTCGCCTCTGATCTCGCAGGTGTCTGATCCACTACGAGAAGAAAGAACTGTCCGGCTTGCCTGCTCTTTTTTTCACTCCTCTCCTCACTGCAGCCGCATAGTCTCGGCTGAATTTCAGGCGAGGCGAGGCGCATCTCAAACAAGCCTACTGACAGCGGCAAAAGCGGCGCATGTGCTTTTCACTTGTAAAACTCAAGGGTGTATGGGTAATGTAGTCTCTGCTTGCAAATGAGCGTACCGGTGCGCTAAAAGCACGTTCTGGGCGCACGGAGAGGTGGCGGTACGCTCAAGAGCTATATTTGGAAGTGGCGGTACTGAGTACCGGCGCGTACCGGCCCATTTAAAGCACTGAATAAAGTCTTTTATTTTATTAGATTTATAAAAGACAGATAAGCTCTTTCAGAAAACAGCCAAGCTCTGTGGGGCATGCCGTGCATGGAGCTAAAGAGTCACACACACACACATCATCGCATCACAAAATGAACGATATGACGGTGGATTCGGACCCAGAACCGAACCTCAGACATGCTCGCCGGACAAAAGCTTTACCATTGGACCATTAAAGCACACAAGCATTTCATGCGAATCTATGTGAAGAATCTCAGGACTGACGATATTGTATTAGGAGATGTAACGTTAAGGATGAAAATATCATGTTATACAGTTCTTTTCTCATGACACTCACCCAATCTTTAAAACAATTTTACGCCACTACATGGCATTATCCATGAACAACTCTTGATTCTCTATAAGTTGGTGTTGTTCACAATATATGCACTTACAATTTTGTTGATTGCCAACAAAACACACACATTTGATGCAGTTTCACTCACCGCCTGCAACGATGTGCAATTCAAAATATTTGTCACCAAAAATGCCAGAAACACACTTAAAGGGGGGGGTGAAATGCTGTTTCATGCATACTGATCTTTTTGCACTGTTAAAGACTTGGATTCCCATGCTAAACATGGACACAGTTTCAAAAGCTAAGGTGGACGTTTGAAGGGAGTATTTCTTTGCCAAAATTAGTACTTCCTGTTAGTCATAAGTTTCGGAAAGTTTTTTTCGATCATGGGTCCGCTTGACGTCAACAGGACGGAATTCCTTGAATGGGCCGTACGGACAATTCTACCAGAAGAGAGCGAGCGAGCGAGCGAGCGAACGAGAGAGAGAGAGAGAGGAGAGAGAGAGAGAGAGAGAGAGAGAGAGAGAGAGAGAGAGAGAGAGAGAGAGAGAGAGAGAGAGAGAGAGAGAGAGAGAGAGAGAGAGAGAGAGAGAGAGAGAGAGAGAGAGAGGAGAGAGAGAGAGAGAGAGAGAGAGAGAGAGAGAGAGAGAGAGAGAGAGAGAGAGAGAGAGAGAGAGCGCGTGAAAGCAATAGGCTACGCCCATCAAAGCGCTGGCTCGTAGCCAAATAACCCCGCGATAAGGCAAAAGTGGATGGAATTTGCTTTTCCTGATTTTCAAATCGCCTAATACTGAAGGATGGAGCGGTCCCAACGATAAAGGTCCCAACGTTGGAACCGCAGGTTTGACTGCTTCAAAGGTCTGTTTTTGCCTATGCCCATCAAGTAGCCCAAACATGACCACGTATTGATCAATGGAGCATGCGATGTATAGTGTGTGTACATTTGTTTAGCTGGCCACTATATGTGTATGTTTGTGTATTGTAAAAGCACTCCAAACAACAATACACAAAGAGTGGGGAAATATGTTGAACTAAATAAGCGCGCTTCTTCATTCAAATGAGCTACTATTCCATGTCTTTCTATGTAAACACTAGCCTGACGCGCAAAACCAGTCCGCACTACAAATCATGTCTACACAAACCACGCGTAAACACACACACACACACACACACACACACACACACACACACACACACACACACACACACACGATATAATTAAAGTATAAATGTGTAAATAACACAAGCCGCTAAGCATATTATATAGTTAGTGTAACTTATACCACATAGTCGACGTCCTGCTCTAGTCGTTTTTGCTGCTGCTCCTGTTCAACTTCAGCCTCTGGGTCTGATTCCGATCATAGATGTATGGCTGTATCTGATTAAAAGCCATTTTTTATGTTGAATAAGTTTTTTCCCGCTTTTAGGGATGACGCAGCTTTCAGACGCACTCAACACAGTAACAGCGGCGCGCGCTCGACATTCTTTAGCTCCGCCCACACGATACGCCCCCAGCCGCACGGCTTTTTTCGGAAAGACTCTGAACAGCGCATCTTCCTTTTATAATTATAATAAAAATAAAGACTTTTCGGAGATATGCAGGATGCAATGCTACTCTATAGGTACTCAAGATTGACATGAGACTGACTGAAACTGAGTGCCCCCCCCTCCCTTTAAAAAAAAAAATCCACTGTTCCCTTACCGCTGGGTTATTTGTGAAGCTGAACACGGTGATCTTTCCCTCACACCAGAAACACACTTCTTTAGTGACATTGTTAAAACAAATCCTTCTCGACCTGCGTTACTCGAATGATGGGCGCGCTCACCTTTGAGAAATGCCCAAATAAGGAATTCCGCCCTTTATGATGTCATACAGGGCCATACTAAAAAAAAACTTGTTTGTATCCTGAAGGAGTGTATTTGGCACAGAAATACTCTTTTTTTTTTTACGTTGGCCATGTTTATCATGAGAATCAACTCTTAAACAGTGTAAATAAGTCAGAATGCAGGAAATAACATTAGACCCCCCCTTTAAAGTGATTTGATCGGAACTTACTCTTTTTTGTGTTGATAAATGTGGAGATCCAGTTCCTGCAGGTCTTGAGGAAATATTCGATGACGTGGTTTCGGCCAATTTGACTGTCCCATTTCTCTTTGGTTCTTTTGGCTTTGGGGCTTTTCTCAATCCACTGCATAGTGTCAGAATTAAAGGATATAAGATCATCTCCATCAAATCCATATTCATCAAAGACAGTCAGATCCACTGATCCATCAGGAAGTTTCTCCAGTTCACAGCCAATTATTCTCTGAAGAACATGAAGCTCTACAATCACAGAACAACACTCATGAGAAACTTACAGTAAATATAATGTGTGATCATTAATAAGAGTAAAGCATGAATCTCACCAGAACACTGAGAGTCTGTGCAGTTTGACAGAGTCCTGATCTGATGAGTGAACCAGTCTCTGTGATCAGGAGGATCTGCAGGAGCTTCAGTCCAGTCTTCAGTCACAATCCAGACTCTTTCTTCATCACTGTAGTGTGAGATCCGTCTGTCATCATAAACAACCTCAGCACTGAACTCTGGGAATGTGTCTGCTCTGGTCAGGACTGTAAACTTGTAGTGGAGGAAGTGTCTCTCTGTAAGCGATATGAAACACAAACAGCACTGAAAACATAATGCACAAAACAGTAAAATGCAGACAAAAAGTTAAGGTTCACCTTGCCACATTTATGAGATTTTTAAACAAAATAAACCACTTTTATTATTTATTTTCACGCAAAATATGTTGCTCCAAACAAAAATTTTTTTCTGCAATCATAAACTATGGGAGTCGTGAAAAGCACAGTCTTCAAGCTGCGCCTTTAGCCCTGTATTTGTACAGGTCTACAAAAAGGTCTTAAAAGCCATTATTATTGTAAAACTGTGGTAAAACATCGATGCTTGGGTTTGAAATCTTTAAGTAGGCTAAACAACAAAAATGGCAACAAACGGCCACTTTCATCTTGAAAATTATTTTTATATGGGACAATAAAGCATGAATGCACATGAATTAATAAATATCTATTTCGTTAAGGCAATATATTTATACTGTCCCATATAAAAAATATTTCAACTGAATTTCACAAAATCAGAAGCCCCTTTGTTGGACTTAACGCATCTTTTGGGGTGGTATAGCCAACAAACTAAGTTAAGTGTAAATTATGCTCTATAAAATCGGCTTCTGCGACTATCAAAACAAGAATAACGCTGGCCCTGCATGTAAAACGACATTTGAAACAGCTACAAGCAAACTCGAAAGGTTTAGTTCATAATTTGCAGATAGCTAACTGCGTCTCTGCTGCGGATCAAAACGTACAAAACAATGGGACTCTTGTTCTCACCTTGATTCGCATCGCTTCGACAAGGGTGAAACATTCGCCAAACCATCGCTATGCCTACGAAAATGTTTTTAAACGAGAACGCGGGAACCATTTTGTCATTGATATTTAGGCTACAGTGAATGTCTCAGTGAACTCATTTCCCTGTTTTATGTTAGATGGGCGGGTTAGGTATAGGGGTAGAGAAAGGGTTAGGACTAAATTCTCGGAAATGCAATGTTGTTCCAGGATATATGTTGAATCAACGTATTTGCATATTTTGTTTTGATTGCGATGAGCAAGTGCAAGCAAGGAAGCTTCATAGATTCTGTCACGCGCATTGCCCAATGTAGGCTAGATAGGGGAGCGCGCATAGATATCCGAGCGCGGGGCACAACCTAACGCGGGTTAGTTGTAACGCGCATGTTTTAACCCTTTCCACACATGCCAGAATGACGAAACAAAGTGTATTTACTAGTTGCCATATCAACATTATTTAAAGAAAAAATAGCACCAAGATTAAAAATTCTCTGGAAGATATTACTGAACATGTATTTAATCATAGCAAAAGTACATTTCTTACTCAAGTTTAGTTTTCATCTCTATTTTTTGTGTTTATTTAAAATTAGACAAATCTGATATTATTTTAATCTTATATCTGTTATTTAACAGTTGAAATAGTTCTTTAATGCTGATCTAAAAGCAGAAGACGAGCCGCGATTTAAATCCTATTTGCGCTGGTGGGGTGTGTGTTCTTACTAGGTCAAGAAAATATGATCATATAACACCAATTTTATCATCTCTACACTGGTTACCTATTAAGTTCCGTATCAATTACAAAGTATTGCTAGCTACTGACCTATAAAGCCCTAAATGGTTTAGCTCCAGTGTATTTAACGGATATCTTCTATCGCCCTACAATCCATCGCGCTCTTTAAGATCACTAAACTCTAGGCTTCTGGTCATTCCTAGGATATCTAATGCTGCGTTCCAGGCAGGTTTTTGAGCCCGTAAATTACAACTTCAAACCACGACTCACGACTTTGTAGTGTTCCAGGCCAAGTCACGCCAAACTGCCTGAGCGCAAGGAATTGTGTGATCGTTAGATGTAAACAAAGCGTGGCGGACCGTACGGGGTGTATGGTCATTTACAATCATTTCTATCGCCAAAGGTGCTTACTCCTTGCTTATTTGAGGGAAACGGGGGAGAAAAACAGCGCAGACGGCAAGAAAAGCTGTTATACCTTTTATTTTACGTTATGCTTCGCGGGCTATGTGACGTCAAAACTCGTAACTGGGAGTACATCGATCTAGTACGAGTTCACGGGTGGGAAGTCACGGGTTTGACTGCCGTTCCAGTCCACTTTCACGGGTAGAAGGTTGGAAAAACACGGGTTACGGGTTGCCTGGAACGCGGCATAAGTCCACTAAAGGAGGGAGGGCATTTTCACATTTAGCTCCTAAACTCTGGAATAGTCTTCCTGATATTGTTCGAGGTTCAGACTCGCTGTCCCAGTTTAAAACTAGATTAAAGACGCATCTCTTTAGCCAAGCATTCACATTATAATTACCTTTTATACTACAGTTAAATCGGATCAAAAGCATTAATATTCTGAACAGCAGCTATGCTAATTATTTCCCATCTGCTTTTCTATTGTTATCTCGGGACACTAGTCCCGAGGTAACGTTTCGGTTACTAATGTAACCTCGGTTCCCTAAGATGAGGGAACGAGTATTGCGTTTTGCTAAAACGCTATGGGGGAATTCCTTTCCTCGAGATATTGAAGCAAATTTTTATCCAAAAATACCTTTTATATGCAGTGCAGCTGCACAACTCTCAGCAGGAAGCAGCTGCGTGCTGATTGGCTGTGCCGCTGCAACTGCAGCAACCTATAGTGAGACCGTGGGGCGGGACGGACCAATCAGGTCCTTCCAAATTCCCGCCACAAGGGGCAACAGAATTTGCATAGCCTAGGGTTTATAAGACCCACTCTCAAGGTTAGTCAGGTTAATCGACTGAAGCGACTCCTGAGCAAGTGAGCAAGCACGGCAAGCAAAACGCAATACTCGTTCCCTCATCTTAGGGAACCGAGGTTACGTTAGTAACCGAAACGTTCCCTTACGAGAGTACTCTTGTATTGCGTTTTGCTAAAACGCTATGGGGGACCAATGCAAAACGCCGTGCTTGCTTAACGGCTCTAAAGCCGACGACACCAAACCCAGGCCAACCTAGGTGGGCCCGTAGTATGATATCAATAATTCAGAATGAGCCAGACCTGAGTCGGGCCCTAATGAGAATGAACACGATATACGTGCAATAATAAGTATAGACCAGACATAATCGGGTCAGGAATAATGAGTGGCCAGATACTTCGGGCCGTATAAGGAATATGCTTATGACCTAAACAATATTCAACCCAGGCCGGACTTATCGAGCCTTAAGGGGTTAAATCTGTTCATACAGCAAGAAGCCCAGCTTGTAAAGCCGGAACATCTAAATTATAGAATCTGATAAAAGTGGACGGGGAGGCCCAGCCTGCCGCCGCACAGATATCATTCAGAGAAATGCCAGTAGACCAAGCCCACGAAGAGGCCATGCCTCTAGTAGAATGGGCTTTAATGCCTAAGGGGCAACTGAGATCTTTAGACTCATAGGCCAGTGAGACAGCATCCACTATCCACCGTGACAGGGTCTGCTTTGTAACCGCGCACCCTCGGGTGCGGCCGCCAAAGCATACAAAGAGCTGTTCAGTTTGCCTGTAAGCAGCGGAACGCTCTATGTATATTCTCAGCGCTCTGACAGGACAGAGCAAATTAGCATCTATTTCATCTGACTGTGATGAGAGTGCCGAAAGTGAAATGACCTGTGCTCTGAACGGAGTTGAAAGCACTTTAGGTACATATCCATGTCTTGGTTTGAGGACGACTTTGGAGTCGTTTGGCCCAAATTCCAGACACGAGGTGCTCACAGAGAGCGCATGCAGATCACCCACTCGCTTAACTGATGCAATCGCTAGCAGAAAAGCGGTCTTTAGTGACAGGAGCTTTAAGCTCACAGAATGCAGAGGCTCAAATGCAGAGCTCTTCATGGCATCCAGGACCGTGGACAGGTCCCATATAGGGACTGAAGGGGGGCGAGGTGGGTGAAGCCTTCTAGCCCCTTTAAGGAAGCGAACAATGAGATCGCTCTTTCCTAGTGACAGTCCGTTCACTTGAATGTGATACGCTGCTATGGCAGCCACATAAACTTTGAGCGTGGAGGGGGAACGACCCACGTCCAGAAGCTCTTGTAAAAATGTAAGCACCTCTGACACTGCACAATCATGTGGGGTCAGACTTCGCGCTTTACACCAGTCTGAAAAGACTGACCATTTGCCTGAATAGAGCCACCTGGTCGCGGGGGCTCTAGCTTCAGTAATAGTATTCAATACATTTTCAGAAAGGTTCTCATGTACCCGTTGATGGGCCAAACATGAAGCGCCCATAGATCGGGACGGGGATGCCAGATCTGCCGTTCCCCCTGCATGAGGAGGTCTCTCCTCAGCGGGATCGGCCACGGATCTGTATCTGACATCTGACTCAGCAGTGAGAACCAAGGTTGATTTCTCCAAAGTGGGGCTATTAAAAGCACAGCGCATTTGCTCTCCCTGATTCTCTCTATGACCTGAGGTAACATTGAGATTGGGGGAAACGCATAAAGAGGAAGGTTGGGCCATTCGTGGGCCAACGCATCCTCGTGCTTGGAGAAATATATTCGGCATTGAGCATTGTCTTGTGAGGCGAAAAGATCCACTTTTGCCTCTCCAAACTTGCCCCAAATTATCTGAATTATATTTGGGTGAAGAGACCACTCTGCTGGGGACACTTTGCCCCTGGACAGCATGTCCGGACCCAAATTCAGAATGCCTGGCACGTGAGTCGCTCTCAGCGAGCTCAGATTGTGCTCTGCCCATATTAGGGCTTGCAATCGGCCCGAAAGCCATGCGTGAGCTGGAACGCGGCGATTCAGCCAGTGCTGCATGTGCAACAGACCCAGTCTGAGAACTGGCGCCGCCGAGGCCATGAAACCCAACATCCTCTGAAAGTGTTTGAGAGGAATGTGTGCACCGGACCTGAGGGAAACCGCTCGGTTCCGAACAGAGAGCGCGCGCTGTGACGTCAGCCGCACGCTCATCTGCAGTGAGTCCAAGACTGTTCCCAGAAACGAAACTTTTTGTGTGGGAGACAATAAACTCTTTGCCACGTTGATTCTGAGTCCCAAGCATTGTAAATGGTTGAGAAGCCAAGATCTGTGGTTTAATAACTGTATCTCTGACTGAGCTATTATGAGCCAGTCGTCGTGATAGTTGAGAATTCTCATTCCCTGAAGCCTCAGCGGGGTTAGTGCCGCTTCCATGCACTTTGTAAACGTGCGAGGGGCTAGAGATAGACCAAAAGGTAGCACCTTGTATTGGTATGCTTTCCCCTCGAAGGCGAATCTCAAGAATGGCCTGTGATGAGGGGCTATTTGTATGTGGAAATAGGCATCCTCTAGATCCACAGTGAAAAACCAATCTCCCGGGCGAATGTGCGCGAGGATTTGTTTCATTCTCAACATTCTGAACGGGCGCTTCATAAGGGCTTTGTTCAAATGTCTGAGGTCTAGGATGGTTCTTAGACCACCGTCCTTTTTTGGTACAAGGAAGTAACGGCTGTAAAAGGCCGACCCGCTCTGTGAGGGGTGTACGGCTTCTACCGCTCCCTTTATTAACAGTTTTGATATCTCGGTTCGAAGCACGTGACTTTTGTCGCTTCTCACCGTTGTCTTTTCCACGGCGCGAATGCGCGGTGGTCTGCGAGCAAACTGTAGCGAGTAACCTCGTTCTATTATGTTCAACACCCATTTCGAAATGCCGGGAATGGCCCGCCAGGCCTCGGCCTTCGAAGCCAGGGGCTGAATTAATCTGTGGGGCGAGTCGCTGAGTAACAGGGACTCGGTGGCCCGATAACCTTGCGCTAAGTTGGCGCTTATGAGGGAATTGTTTCCCGCCGCCTGAGTGCAGGGGGCCGGGGGACATAGAGTATTGGTGCTTGTGTACAGGCGAGCGCGCTTGAGTGCGGGCTCGTTGACTGTGAGAATAATGTTTCCAGCCACCTGAGTGCAGGGGGCTGGGGAACATGGGGGAGTGCTTGAGTGTAGGGGTACATGCTTTAATGCTGGCACACTGCCTACAGAGAAAAAGCTCTTTTTGTGACTCATATGCGACGCGACGACAACACGGGCGATGGCGAGGCACGCGGGGACATGCCCTGCGTGTGCTCGTCAGAGCGCTCCGGTGGCCTCTGGTCGCGACGTTTTTTCTTCCGTGGCTCTAGAGGCTGGGAGCACGGGGCGGGATCCGAGTCGAAGCTGGCGAGCCGAGCCCGAAGGGTCTGCAGCGCCAGCTCGTCGCACTCAGGGCAGCCGCCCTGGTTGAGTGCAGTCTGCGTGTGGTCTCGTCCGAGACATGACACGCAGATTATGTGCCGATCCGCAGGAACGAGACATTTGCAACAACGTCTCGGCTCTTTTTGAATGTGTAAAACACATTAAGGTATTGAAAGGATATAGTGCCGGATGGCGCAGCTGGAAGGCAGGCTGAAGGCGGAGAATCCGACGTCCTCAGGCCGCGTGTTCCGCTGGGTGCGTGTCGACGGCAAGCTTCGATCCGGAGCTCAACGATTGCAAGTCGCTGAAGAAGAATTAATCTGACTAACCTTGCGAGAGTGGGTCTTATATACCCTAGGCAATGCAAATTCTGTTGCCCCTTGTGGCGGGAATTTGGAAGGACCTGATTGGTCCGTCCCGCCCCACGGTCTCGCTATAGGTTGCTGCAGTTGCAGCGGCACAGCCAATCAGCACGCAGCTGCTTCCTGCTGAGAGTTGTGCAGCTGCACTGCGTATAAAAGGTATTTTTGGATAAAAATTTGCTTCACTATCTCGAGGAAAGGAATTCCCCCATAGCGTTTTAGCAAAACGCAATACGAGAGTACTCCCGTAAGGGAACTAGTTCGTCAGCTCCAGTTTGTATCCAGCCTCTCATGGAGACTTCAGATGCCCCAACACCTGTGAAGAGACGACTCAACACCAGCGTTGTTACGGCCTAAATTAATACATGATTGATTAACTTTTTCTAACATTTTTCTTTAACATTCTCTTTCTAACATTTTTCAATGTACATTTATGAAATGCGCTTTCTGTAAAGCTGCTTTGAAACAATGTGTATTGTGAAAAGCGCTATACAAATCAATTTGAATTGAATTGAATTGAATTGAATATTGTAAAATAATATTATAATGTAAAACAGCTGTTTTCTATGCGAATATATAGTAAAGTGTAATTTATTCCTGTGATCAAAGCTGAATTTATCATCATTACTCCAGTCTTCAGTGTCACATGATCCTTCACTAATCATTCTCATATGAGGATTTGAGCTCAACAAACATGTATGATTATAAGTGTTAAAAACAGTTGTGTACAATATTTTTAGGATTTTTTGAAAGCTTTCTATTTCAGATAAATGCTGTTCTTTTGAACCTTCTATATTCATCAAAGAATCCTGGGGAAAAGTGAGTATATTCAGCATAAGAGACTAGGCTACTTAAAAGAATAATAATTTAAAAAAACATTCATATCTGAACTGTAGTACTATTGTTACAAGCACGCCAGGCTCCACCCTCTCACAACCACAATGATCCCAATCACCTGAGTACTGAGCACACACACCTGCACGTCATCACCACAGCAATCACCACCTGCACTTAAGCCCCACGCTCACACTCAGTCACTGTCCGGTATCGTTTGCACATGCTACTACTCATGCTTGCTTCCTCGGACTCACCTGACTACATACCTGATCTCCTTAGTCTCCTGAGTGTCTCCTTGTCTCGTCTCGTCTCGTCCCGTCTCGTCTCGTCCTGTCTCCTGGTCCTCGTCTCCTTTGATCCATTGTCCTGCTGTTCTACAATCAAGAAACGTATCGTATCACCTTCATATCCAGCATTCACCTGAACTGCCATATCTGACTCTCACCTCATCTGCTCACATCCTGGTTCTGCAAATAAACTCTGCTTTCACCTGTCTCTGTTATCCGTGTCACCTCTGTTTGTAACAAATATAAGGCTTTGAATATTAACGCCTGACCACTCTTGTGGGTTTGCTACTGTTACAATTAAAAACCGTATAAGGGTAAAAACATGACAGGCAGACATGATGAAAGCAACACAGCTACAACTACTAACATTGATACTGGGTGTGCGAATTATCAAGAACTGACAATAGTCAATCGTATTGGTGGCACCAAGGGGCCCCCGAATAAAATTTTGCTTAGGGCCCCATAAGGGCTTGGGCCGGCCCTGAGAAGCATTAGTCATTCAGGCTGAGCTCTACACCGATTCAATGTTTGATTAGAGATACATTTACAAACATTAGATACACTTTCACTTCTTAAAGATGCATTAAAAAACCCTCAAAATTCTGAATGAAAGTTTTGTTAAATTAAACTATCATTTCATTATGATTTGCATGTGACATGTGACGATCTGCTCATTCTGACGTCATTACCACTAAATAATCTCACAACGACCACAAACATGAAACTCTTGCTTCACAATGTTTTGTGATACACTCCAAATATTTTTTCAAACATAAAACATTCTTTTCTGGAGTTTTTTTTTTTTTTTTAAAGTTAATATTTGATTTGCTTTATTCACTCATTATTCATTATTCATGAGCTGAGATAAATGTCTGATATCGGTGGAGATCTTTCGAAATCGAAGTGTACTATTAGTAGGCTATACTTCATTTAAACAAAAAAAATAAGAGCATTTCAGTTTACTTCTCAGAAATACAGGCCTGCTGTAATAAATGATCACCTGACGGACGCTGTGTGACGTCACCCAAAGTGACAGACAAAGGGGAGATTGTGTGTTGAGGATTAAACACAAAAGACGTGTATCAGCAAAAACAGAACTTTTAAAGAGAAGACAGAAGATCACAGCACTCACTCGGAATAACCTAATAAAGAAGACAGCCCATATATACAGTTTTTTACAATCGCTATGACAATTTTTTCAATACTTTTAACACATTTCCTCAACTCTTAACACAGTTAGCACAACATCTGTCTGTGCAGGCTATAATATTAACACATTTATTGTTGCTTTTCCACAAAATGCATATAGTCAACACAAATTTAAAATGTTTTAAAATGTTAAAATCTTTTACACACAAGCTCAACCAAGACCAAAACAAATTTACCAATGCTTTAACACTGTATGTCAGAACAGATAGCACCATGTTCTAAACCCTAACCTTATAGACTAAAGTAAAAGTGAACAGCTGTTTATATTGACAATTGAAACACAAATATATCCCCTGTATTTTATTCCATAGTTACTGAGAAACAGCTGATTGAAGTTATGCAAATATATACATCCCAGCTGATTCCCATCTAGGAATTGTTCAGGTGTTGATGCTCTTTCAATCACATGACCATATGGTATACAGTAAAAGAGGACATATTTGGGCTGATCTTGTGTGAAAAAGGAACAATATAGAGCAACACAAAGAAAGTCAGAAAAACGCCTGCATGAGGGAGAGGAAGATGAGTACCAGGACCAGGGAGAGGATTTGGACAAGGGAAAAAGAAGAGGGAGAGGAATGGGACAAGAGCAAGGTAGAGATTGAGGAGGGTGAATGCATGGTGGTGCTCAAAGAAGGGCCAGAATTAGGGTAACTGATGAAAAAAGAGCTACTATCATAGACCATGTCATAAACCACAGGCTATCAGAGGGGCTGGTGAACGAGTACAGCCAAATCTCAGCCGGGACACAGTGGCATCCATTATCCAGATTTTTCAAGAAACCAACAGGTATGATATTGTATAAGGGCTTCTCCTTCTGCAAAGTGTAAATAATTTGACCATGTATTACAGTGACTGTATGCCTCCAGTCCCTAAGTCTCTAACTGTATTTTGTCTATCTAAGGATTCAAGAACAGGAACTTGCTATTGTCAACATGGTGATTGCTGATAATGAAATAAAACTGAAGGGTATTCTATAAAGCTACTCTGAGATGGGTCATTAATGTTTTGTATTGACTTTCTGCAGCAAAAGAAACAAAATGCATGCATTCACTAAACCCAAAAAACAAAAAAATTGGCGAGGCTTCAAAAGACATGATCAATAAAATTTACAGTCTATTGTATAAGGGCAGACCTGACACAAAATAATGCAGTTTCTGTAATTCCATCTAGTCTTAGTGTTTTTATGACACTGTGCTATTAATGACTAAATGTTCCTGTTGGAAGAGAACATGTGTTACGGTTTTGGTAGACATAGTGTTAGTGAATTATTGTATTTTCAAAATTAGTTTTGGAGTTTAGTTTACAATGTGTGATTATGAGCATGAAATTAATCGTTTTGGCAATTGCGTGATGTAGGTGTGTTGGTGCGTTAAGAGTTTAGGAAATTTGTTAAAAGTATTGAAAAAGATGTCATTAGGGTGACCACCATCAAACAAACCAAATGTGGGACAATTACTAAGTTTGTGTGGGACAATGTGGGACATGTTACCGACACTAAAACATAACCTGAAACTGATACACAATGTCTATCTAACTTAATAAAAACATATGTATTCTTCCTTTCAGATGACAAAAATACTTTGTTCTTTAGTCCCTTCCAGAAAACACCATTACATCACAATGTAACATTGTACATGTCATTTAAATTCAACATCACTGAGCCCAAAGGCAGCAGGCATCAGATCTGACCAAGTCCAATAATGAACGAATAAAATATAAAGCAACATGAAAATAGTTCATTGACAGTCTTATATATTATATTATATATTAAGAATATAACCAATTTACCGAATTATCCATTCGTTTTCTACATGGAACGAATCCGCTCCACATTTTGATTGACAGCCGTCACAACCTACTAGTGACCGTGTTTACTCCTTTCTTTTCAACCATTGGATAGGATTTTAAAAACGGCTGTTGTTGTATTTGTGAAAGGCGGGATGTTACGTCTGACGAAGCGCTGTTAAATATGTCTAGGTGAAAAACGATGCCGCAAAAAGAATAAATGAAATGCTTTCTTAAAAAGGCAAAATAACGCTTGCATGTTTTCTTAATATGATAATTAAAAACCAACAGACTGATGAAAATGCGGGACATTTTCTCAATATGCGACGTGCGGGACAAGGGGTGAAAATGCTGTGCGGTACAACGCAAAGCGGGACGGGTGGTCACCCTAGATGTCATAATGATTGTAATAACACAGTCCCCTCTTGTGGCCATCTTGTGAACTGAACTCCAACATAAATATTGTAGTAAAGATACCACAGCGACATTAAATAAACACGCTGAGAATCAACCATTTGCCCTTGCAGTTCAGACACACGTTGGATATGCAGTAGCCAGTATAAAAATACAGGAGGTTTTGTATTTGCAATGTTGCAACCACAGAATTGTTTTGTGTCCGTAAATAACTGAACTCTGTGAACAGAACAAGATTAAAATCAACAAAAAACTGTTTTTTTTTTTTTTTTTTTAAATACATAGACTAGTAAATGTATCCATCAGGATATAATGGTGAAAAGTGTCTCTATATAACAGCTGACTTAAAAAATGACAGAGATTTATGCTTTTTCGACTAACACTTGAACATGTATTAAAGTCAGATTTGTTTCATGTTGATTTCAAACTCTGTATTCAGCTGCAGTGTGAATGTGGTCAATGAAAACACAATGATTTTATGACTTTAAAAAAAAAAAAAAAATTTACACTATGATAAAATATTACATTACATCTGATGAATCAATAGAGAGACGCTCATCGGTCTCTGCTCTAAATGATGTTTTATGAACAAAGTTCGGGAGGAGTACGTTCAGATAATTGACACAGGTGGAGAGCTCTCAGCTAATCAACAATAGAGGTATATATACACGCAGCAGTCTTGCCTCCATTCATTGACAGTTTCCAGCATGGATGGCATTTCCGGCAGTTCGCCCCGCCCGCCCACGCTGTCTGCACGGCTCGAAGCAACTCTACAATACTAAAATCTTTTCCTTACAAATTTATAAGCTATCTAAAAACCCTTTTCGGCCGCTTCCATCAGCATTCACGAGCCAACCGCGAGAGCAGTGCTCGGACAGTGTAAAGGAGTGCACACAGCACAGACTTGCAACATGGAGAACTACAACAGTTCCTGTCTTAAGATAAAGTATTACAGCTCTTTTACTTTTCTTTTATTGCGATCTTTCCGCCTCTGTGTACTACAGTACAGACAGATACTTTTCACACAGGAGAAATGCGTTCATCATTTACGCGCATGCGGTCGCCGTGGTGATGAACGATCAATTTACTTGCTGCTGGTAAAGCGAGCGAACGTATTGTGAGGCTAAATCACTAAAATGCTGTCAATGCAACAGTGCATATTACGCCAAACAATCAGCTACTAGTTGGAATCAGCTGATAATCACCGCCTTGATTCAATACTTCTCACCTTGACGCTCACATAAGCTCACAGGGCTCAACACAGTGCGACCATACTAGCATTTGTGACTATAAATAGATGTGTCCTAAACTGAACAATGCATTTGGGAGCACCCGCTTTCTTAAATGTAACATCAATACCTTATAGTAGGGCAGGCTATATTGTATAACAAGCGTATCAATGATTGTTATACCATCTATATATATATATTTTATGAAACAGAAAAATTCAAAGGCTATGATTTTATTGAATTAATGTGAGCGATCACGTTTCTGAATGTGGCACCGTTGTGCGTTCTACTGGCTTGAACAATGCTTCAGTTCAGAGCATTTCACAATCAATGAATAGCATACATTTATGCAAAGCGAATTCGTATCAACAATGACAACATATTACGATATAAATCACAGTAAAGAAAACGGTGTATACAGTTGTAAGACTGTATTTTCTCTGTGGCTGCGCCACGCCTCCGGAATAGCCTCCCTCTGCATATCAGATCTTGTGAATCCTTAGGATGTTTTAAATCTGTGTCGAAAACACATCTCTTCTCTCTTGCTTACAACTGCCCATAAGGACTGGGAGTTTGAGATGTGTGTTCGTTTTTTTTGTGTTTTTATATCGGGGTGTTTTGTTAATGTTTTATTAGTACTGTTGAGAGAGTAAAGCACTTTGGTCAACTTATGTTGTTTTTTTAACGTGCTATAGAAATAAAGGTTGTTGTTTTATCTCTTTCATATGAATTTGAATGAGCATCCTGCAATAATAAGACATAAACATTTCAAAATAAGAGTCCATTCGGTTACACAATGTGTTTCTCCATTTGTCCGTCTAACTTTTTCTCCTTTTTCTACCACAGGAGCTTCGTTTCTCTGGCTAATTTTCTCCTACTACAGCAGTGCTGTCCCCTCTGCTCTCACAGGAGCTCAGTTTCTCTGGCTAATTTTCTCCACTGCATCAGCAGTGACATTTTCTCTGCTCCCTCAGGTTCTCCGGCTAATTTTCTCCACTGCTACAGCAGTGCTGTCCCCTCTGCTCTCACAGGAGCTCAGTTTCTCTGGCTAATTTTCTCCACTGCCAAAGCAGTGATGTTCTTTCCCAGAAACCTCAATCCTACATGACTGCCTGGAGATGTTTACAGCATTTCACTTCTCTTTTAAACATACCGTTCCCTGATTTTTCTCTCCTTTCAATCACCTCATTTATTTTCTACCTTAATACATCAAAGGTTACTTGAGCTGCATCCAGTTTTTCCACAATTGATGTACGGCGATTCCTCCCCCGAGATAAACAATTCACCAACCGCTCTCTGATCAAAGGGATTCAAAGATCCCAGCCCACCCGTCCCGACACTAGACAACCTATAACGCTGGTATCCTCAAAGGTATTGACACCCTCCGCACAGACTACCAGCCCCTCAATACCGCCCGAACACTCAACGCCATGTCCTCCTAGCCTTTTCTGGTTTCCTTAGATGCTTGGATTTCATCTACATTTTCAACCTCTCATCATCTAATCATATCAGTCAGAATCAAATTCTGCATTATTTTCCTGTTTAACACTGTGAAGCTGCTTTGAACCAATCGGCATCGTAAAAAGCGCTATAACTAAAGGCGAGATGACTGACCAGTCAGTTCTGGCTTAATTTAAATAGAGAAGTTCTCCCCTGGAACCCCAGTTTCAGATGAATCTAACAAACCTGTGACACGCTTTTGGTTCCAGAAACACCTCAAATCCGTTCTCCAACCATCAGGAGTCCCAGCAAAGAACTTTTCAAGCCACTCCTTCCGTATTGGGGCAGAAACCTCAGTAGCTCAAAAAGTCCTCTTCCAACAGCAGATCCAAGCTCTCAGGAGATGGTCCTCCGACGCTTTCCAAAGCTATATCAGGACCAATTGGTTCCACATCAAAAAAGCCCACCAAACCCTTATTGACTAGTACACAGTAAGAATCTCCTGACCAAACACTCTTATTTTTCTCCTTTATGTTCTCAGGTTCCAGTAAGAAATGGAAAGTTTCCATGGACGCAGCTCAATGGGAAGTTCCTTACAGCTTGAAAGAATGGAACGTTTCCGTGCAGTATGAAAGAGTGGAAGTTCCACGCAGTACGAAAGAGTGGAAAGTTTCCACGCAGCGTGAAAGAGAGGAAGTTCCACGCAGCGCGAAAGAGTGGAAGTTCCACGCAGCGCGAAAGAGTGGAAAGGACGAAAGAGTGGAAAGTTTCCACGCAGCGTGAAAGAGTGGAAAGTACGACAGAGTGTAAAGTTTCCACGCAGCGCGAAAGAGTGTAAAGTTTCAACGCAGTACGAAAGAGTGGAAAGTTTCCACGCAGCGCGAAAGAGTGGAAGTTCCACGCAGCGCGAAAGAGTGTGAAAGTACGAAAGAGTGTAAAGTTTCCACGCAGCGCGAAAGAGTGGAAAGTACGAAAGAGTGTAAAGTTTCCACAAAGCACGAAAGAGTGGAAAGTACGAAAGAGTTTAAAGTTTCCACGCAGCACGAAAGAGTGGAAAGTTTCCACGCAGCGCGAAAGAGTGGAAGTTCCACGCAGTACGACAGAGTGGAAAGTTTCCACGCAGCACGAAAGAGTGGAAAGTTTCCACGCAGCACGAAAGAGTGGAAAGTTTCCATGCAGTATGAAAGAGTGGAAAGTTTCCACGTAGTGCGAAGAGTTGATGTTTCCACGCAGAGTGGAAGGCTTCCACGCAGCAAGGAAATGTTTTAATAATATTTTTAATATTGTTGTCTCTCCCATGTTTCTCTTTTCCCGTTTCTCTTGCAGGCAATCCCCCGGCACGATGCGCCACAAGGAGGAGGAGCACGTTCAGATAATTGACACAGGTGGAGAGCTCTCAGCTAATCAACAATAGAGGTATATATACACGCAGCAGTCTTGCCTCCATTCATTGACAGTTTCCAGCATCCCTCCACCACCCCTTCTCCACACTTTTATTTTATCAACCACTTACATACACGGGGGGTACTCTGGGTTCGGGCCAAATTCCGAGCTCGAAGCCCTCCCCCCGGACAGCACGCCAAATACGCATTTAAACTACTCTCCATAAATTATATGTAAGTGTGAACTCATGGAAAGACACGTGTGTGAAAGACTTCAGTAATAAACAACTTCACCTGAGAGTGTCAAGTACAGCAGAATCAATATTAATGCAGATTATCTTTGGGTCACATTCTCATAATCATGTTTTGACAATAAACAATCGTCTGCTTCACATCAGCTGGATTTGATCCGATGTGATCACTGTTTTCTGAGCACAGATTTAGTGTTACGATGAATCCTTTTAATGTGGTTCCTGTGTACAGACACATCAATGCCAAATAAAACCACTGGTGTCATGTGACTATTTGATGAGGTCATCATCACTTAGGCAAGGCAAGGCAAGGCAAGTTTATTTGTATAGCACATTTCATACACAGTGGCAATTCAAAGTGCTTTACACAGAAATGAAATAAAAATATTACAGTTATAATAGGAATTAAAAGAAATAAAAAATAAAGAAAATATTGAAAGATAAAAATAAAGAGTATAATTAAAAATATAAATAAAAACAGGGTTAAATTTAAGCATATAAATTAAAATGCAAGCAGTTCGGACAAAGCACGTACAGTGGCGTAGCTCATTCAGTAAATGCACAGCTGAACAGATGCGTTTTGAGTCTGGATTTGACAGTGGCTACTGTTGGAGCACATCTGATCTGTTCAGGAAGCTGGTTCCAACTACGGCTGGCATAATAGCTAAAAGCAGACTCGCCTTGCTTTGAGTGAACCCTTGGTATTTCTAATTGACTTGATCCTGATGATCTGAGTGATCTGTTGGGTTTGTACTTAATCAGCATATCTGCAATGTATTGAGGTCCTAGGTCATTGAGTGATTTATATACAAGTAATAGCACTTTAAAATCGATCCTAAATGTAACTGGAAGCCAGTGTAAAGATCTGAGGACTGGTGTGATATGGTCATATTTTCTGGTTCTGGTCAGGATCCTGGCAGCAGCGTTCTGTATGAGCTGCAGCTGTCTAATGGTCTTTTTGGGAAGGCCAGTGAGAAGACCATTACAATAGTCCACCCTGCTGGTGATAAAAGCATGAACGAGTTTCTCTAAGTCTTGCCTGGAAATAAAGCTTCTAATTCTTGCAATATTTTTCAGATGATAGTAAGCTGATTTAGTTATTGCTTTGACATGACTACTGAAACTCAGGTCTGACTCCAAAATCACACCAAGATTCCTGACTTGATTTCTTGATTTTAGACCTTTAGCCTCAAGGTATGCGTTCACCTTGAGAATTTCATCTTTGTTTCCTAATGTAGTGATTTCAGTTTTGTCTTTGTTTAACTGAAGAAAGTTTTGGCACATCCAACTGTTAACTTCATCAATGCGTTTACATAGAGAGTCAATGGGGCTGTAGTCATTAGGTGATAGGGCTAAGTAGATCTGGGTGTCGTCAGCATAGCTGTGGTAAGCCATTTTGTTATTTTTCATTATTTGGCTCAGTGGCAGCATATACAGGTTGAATAGGAGTGGTGCAAGAATTGACCCTTGTGGGACTCCGCATGTCATGGATGTCAACTCAGACTTATGGTCACCTATACTCACATAATAACCTCTCCCTTCTAAGTATGACCTGAACCATTTGAGGACCATTCCAGAAAGCCCAACCCAATTTTCTAGCCTGTCAAGAAGTATGTTGTGGTCAACAGTGTCGAATGCAGCACTGAGGTCCAGTAGTACCAGAATTGATGTTTTGCCTGTATCTGTATTGAGGCGAATATCATTTATTATCTTTATGAGCGCTGTCTCTGTGCTGTGATGTGGTCGGAAACCAGATTGAAAATTGTCAAAGTATCCGTTTGAGTTCAAGAATTTGTTCAGCTGACTGAAAACAACTTTTTCAATTTAGATTAGATTAGATTCAACTTTATTGTCATTACACAAGTACAAGTACAAGGCAACGAAATGCAGTTTAGGTCTAACCAGAAGTGCAATAGCAGCAAGTGCAGGATATACAATGGATGCGTAAGTGCAGGACATGGATATGTACTGAATATATATAAATATGTATAAATAGAGAGTTGTCTTACTATAAACAGAACTGAATTTACAGGTGAATATGTACAGTGAATAAATATACAGATGGCTATTACTATAAACAGAATTTACAGGGGAATATGTACTATGAATATAATATACAGATGGCTATTACTATAAACAGAATTTTACAGATAACAATAATATGTTAGGCTAATATGAGGAATATAGCAGTGGATTAGGGTAGTGCAATAAATTATGGACAGAGCTATCCGGAAAAAAAAAAAGTGTAAAGTGCAGTGGAAAGTGGTTGTATATTACAGTTAGAAGTACGGTGCAAAATGCAAATGTAAACATTGGTACTATAAATACAGTCGGCAGTGCAAATGAGCATAATCCAGTTAAGATATGGCAGTGCAAGATGCATATGCAAACAGTTGTTACTGTGATAAACAGTCGGTAGTGCAAATAACAAAGTGAAGGCAGATGTGAGGTAGGAGAGTTAGCAGTTTATGAGGGAAGTGGATCAACGGGGGTTTGAGTTCAATAAAGAGACAGCTCTGGGGAAAAAACTGTTCTTAAGTCTGCTGGTCCTGGTCCGGAGGATCCTGAAACGCCTGCCGGAGGGCAGGAGAGAAAACAGTCTGTGGGCTGGGTGAGAGGAGTCCTTGAGGATGCTGCAAGCTCGATGCAGGCAGCGTTTCCTCTGGATGTGCTCGATGGCAGGCAGTGGAGTCCCTGTGATGCGCTGGGCAGTTTTCACCACCCGCTGCAGTGCCTTGCGCTCCGCAACAGAGCAGCTCCCATACCATACTGCGACACAGTTGGTCAGGATGCTTTCTATTGCGCAGCGATAGAAGTTCACCAGGATAGCCGAGGAGAGCTGATTCTTCCTCAGTGTCCTCAGGAAGAAGAGGCGCTGGTGAGCCTTCTTGACCAGGCTGGAGGTGTTGGTCGTCCACGACATGTCCGCCGAGATGTGGGTCCCCAGGAACTTGAAACTGGAGACACGCTCAACAGCCATTCCATTGATGTGGATGGTGTCGTGTGTGCCTCTTGACTCTTTCCTGAAGTCCACGATGAGCTCCTTCCTTTTGGTGGTGTTGAGGAGCAGGTTATTATCAGCGCACCATGTGGCCAGGTGCTGGATCTCCTCCCTGTAGGCAGTCTCATCGTTGTTGCTGATGAGCCCAATCACCGTAGTGTCGTCCGCAAACTTGACGATGGAATTAGATCCATACATAGGCTTGCAGTCGGAGGTGAAGAGGGAGTAGAGAAACGGACTTAGCACACAGCCCTGTGGTACGCCAGTGTTGAGTGTGATGGACGTGGAGCAGGTGGATCCTGATCGAACATTCTGGGGTCTGTCAGTTAGGAAGTCCAAAATCCAGTTACACATTGAAGTGTTGATGCCCAGGTCTCCAAGTTTGGCAATTAACTTGGATGGGATGACAGTGTTGAATGCTGAGCTGAAGTCAACAAACAGCATACGTGCGTAAGTGTTTTTATTGTCCAGGTGAGTGAGCACAGAGTGGAGTGCCATGGAAACGGCATCCTCTGTGCTCCTATTGCTACGATAGGCAAACTGGTGTGAGCCCAATGTGGATGGTAGAGAGTCTTTTAGGTGCTCCAGGACCAGCCGCTCAAAGCACTTCATAACGATGGGTGTGAGTGCTACGGGGCGGTAGTCATTAGGGCACCTCGGGCTAGAGCTTTTCGGCACTGGCACAATGGAAGTGCGTTTCAAGCATGTCGGTACAGCTGCTTGGGCAAGAGACAGGTTGAAAATGTCTGTAAAAACCCCAGCGAGCTGCTCCGCACATGCCCTGAGCACACGTCCAGGGATGTTGTCTGGTCCAGCAGCCTTGTGTGCGCTGATCCGGCTCAGTGCCTTGCAGACATCTGTGGAGGAGAGTTGTGATTGGTGGGTGGTCAGCTGAAGGTTTGAGCTTGGTGGCAGTTTCTCTGTTGTCTCTTTCAAAACGAGCATAAAAGTAATTTAGCTCGTTCAGGAAGTTGACATCAGTGGCTGCGGGGGTGGAGTGGGGGGGTTTGTAGTCACTGATGGCCTGAATGCCCTGCCACATGCGTCGAGGGTCAGAGTTGGAAAAGTGACCCTCTATCTTTAGCTTGTAGCAGTGCTTGGCCTTTTTGATGCCCCTCTTCAGGTTAGCTCTGGATGTACTGTAGGCTTGTGCATCTCCTGATCTGAAGGCAGTATTGCGTGACTTCAGCAGGAGTCGAACTTCCCTGTTCATCCAAGGCTTCTGATTTGGGTATGTGGTGATCTGTTTCAGGGTTGTAACACTGTCGATGGTGGTATTGATATGATCCAATACAGAGGAAGTGAATGAGTCAATGTCCGTGTGAGCGCCACTGGTGGCTTGAGAAGCAAACATACTCCAGTCTGTGTTTAGAAACCTTTCCTGGAGTGTGGAGTCTGCCCCCGCAGGCCACATCTTGATGGTCTTTACTGATGGTTTCACACAGTTGATGAGGGGTGAATATTTGGGTGATAGAAACAAAGAGAGGTGATCTGACTGTCCCAGGTGGGGGAGGGGTGTTGCAACGTAAGCTCCCGCCATGTTTGTGTAAACATGGTCTAAGGTTTTGTTTCCTCTGGTGTGGCAGGAAACATGCTGGTGAAACTTGGGTAGCACTGACTTTAGGTTTGAATGATTAAAGTCACCTGCAACAATAAACGCAGCTTCCGGGTGATCAGTCTGTTGTTTACTGATGGCTGCGTGAAGTTCTTTCATAGCAAGCTTGGCATCAGCATCCAGAGGAATATAGGCCGCAGTGATAATAGTGGAGGTGAACTCCCGCGGTAGATAAAACGGTCTACATTTAACCATGAGAAACTCCAGGTTAGCTGAACAATGATCTTGCCTATGAAGGGTAGATTTGAGATTGGTCTGTAGTTGCTCAATATGGAGTTATCCAGATTTCTCTTTTTCAGGAGAGGCTTTACTACTGCAGTTTTAAGGGAGTTTGGAAAAGTCCCAGAAAGAAGTGAGGAGTTTACCACTTCTAGGAGATCTGCTTCTAAACAGTTAAACACACTTTTGAAAAAAGAAGTGGGGAGTGTGTCAAGGGCGCAGGTTGATGTTTTAAGGTGCTGTACCGTTTCTTCTAAAATTTTACCATCAATTGCTTCAAAATCAGTCATAATAATTTTCTGAGGTTGTGGTCTCATCTGACTCACCTCAGAGCAACTCAAGGATGTGCTGATCGCATTTCTGATATTATTGATTTTCTCAGAGAAGAAGGAAGCAAACTCACTGCATTTGCTGTCTGAGAGCATTTCACTGGGAATGTGACTCGAGGGGTTTGTTAGTCTCTCAACAGTAGCAAAAAGAGTGCGCGTGTTGTTTATGTTTCTGTTTATAATATTTGAAAAGAAGGTCTGTCTAGCTTTGCCTAGTTCCACATTGAAAGCACGAAGACTGTTTTTATAAATGTTGTAATGGACTACAAGTTTTGTCTTTCGCCACATGCGTTCAGATTTCCTGCATTGTCTTTTCATTAATTGCACTGCTGTTGAGTTTCTCCAAGGTGCTTTTTGTTTGCCACTCTTTTTTCTGACTTTCACAGGAGCAATATCATCAATTACACTCTTAACTTTTGAGTTAAAAGAGTCAAAGAGAAAATCAACAGAGTCTGCAGATATGCTTGGTGTTAGAGATATAGCCTTCATAAACAGCACACTAGTGTTCTCATTTAAGCATCTCTTTTTGACAGAGACAGATCTAGTTTCAATGGCAGGAGAGATTGATATATCAAAGAAAATACAGAAATGATCAGACAGTGCTACATCCTTAATAACTATAGATGAAATATTTAGACCTTTACTGATAAGTAAATCTAGAGTGTGTCCACGATCATGTGTGGGTCCGTGTACATGTTGTGTCAAATCAAAAATGTTAAGAACAGTCATGAGATCTTTTGTTGTACTGGATTCAGCATTGTCAATGTGAATGTTAAAATCCCCAGCAATAGCAAAACAGTCATACTCAGATGAGATTGCTGATAACAGCTCTGTAAAGTCTATAAGTTGTAAAAGTTCACCAGTCTCACCCCTGAAGGTCCCTATTTTTACCAGTGCCTCCACAGACTCCACAGTATGGGCTGAGATGTTACCGTCACAGTGTGTCTGTGGTGAGCTCTGAGGGCGGGGTTCAGCTGGGAGTGTGTCCATGAGAAGTGGTTGTTGTGGCTGCGTGGTGTTATCATTGTCCTTGTGGGCTGTATCAACCGCATGTCCATTCAGATGCTGAAATGAAGTCCTGTGATCGTACTTTACTGGTGTGTGTGTGCCATCCAGGTTGAGTGGGTTAGCACACACAGCTGAAGGATGATGAAGGGAAAAATAAATATTGTCCTTTAGCACTCTTGCACCGAGTTTGTTTGGGTGGAGGCCATTTGATGTAAACAGTTGTCTCTGACTCCAGAAGAGATTAAAGTTGTCGATAAAGTTCACTCCCTTCAAGTTGCAGGTTTTTTGCAGCCATGTATTAAGCCCAAGTAGCCGTGAAAACCTATTTGTTCCTTTTGCTGGAAGTGGTCCACTGATGAACGGCTGAACTTTCAGTTTTCTAAGTGTTTCAAAAAGTTCATTGAAATCCCTCTTTAGGAGTTCTGACTCCTCTCTCTGAATATCGTTCTTTCCCACATGAATGATAAGTCGTTTTGAAGTGTTATGTTTCATCAGAATGTTCTTAAGTTCCCTGTTTACATCAGAAACTGTTGCTTGTGGAAGGCAGCATGTAGTTGTATCCCTGCTGCTAATGTTTCTGATTGTGGAGTCGCCCACTATCAGAGTCCTGGGCTCGGCTGCGCTCTGAGCTGAGGGCCGCTGTCTGCTCGACCTTGAGCGCCTGTTAGCATTAGTGTTAGCTGCGGGCTGATTCAATCTGTGTTCGGTCACATTTATCACGTTTGGGGATTCCTCACCCACATTCATTAGCACTTCAAATCTGTTTTCAAGATGTATATTTGGTGGTAGAAAACTAGTGTTTGCAATCCTTGTGTCTGGGGTAGAGCATGCTACTGCGGCAATATGTGATGCTCGTGACAATCTGATGTCTCGAGTGCCTTTTGGTCTTGCTCCCTGTTTGTTCCATTGATTAGTGTGTTGATCAGTTACTTGTTTCTCTACATGTTGAGTAGCACTACATTTATGGGACTCACCAGCAGTGTGCGGACTGCGTTCATGATGAAGCTCTGCTGTGTGATTCGTCTGGTTGGATGGTTCCGCAAATAACTTTGTTTCAAGAACTGCAATCCTTTGTAAAAGTCTGTGGCAGTTTGTGCAGCAAGTAGATTCTAGAAGAGGCATTTTCTTATCCTTTTGAATGTAGGCAGCTGTGTTTTCCCTTCTCCGGAATGTAAGCTGTAGGCAGTGCGAGGCTGGTCGGTTGAAATATTCCGCTTTTTGTTTAGGAATTCAGTCACCAGAGTTTCTAATTTTATCATTAGAGTCAAGCTTTGTCGTTTGAGCACTGTGCTGATTTGCTGAAGTTGTAAAATATAGAAGCGATAGAGCAAAGCGCGGAGCAGTAAGCAAGAGCGTCCGAACAGTAGCGAAGCAGGAAGTAAAGCTCAAATCTGTGGTTTATTTATAAAGAGAGCGCCTATTTTAAAAAAATAATCTTGTGTTTTTGGAGTTGTGAGATCCAGGCGATCACTGGGCAATCACCGCTCATAACCCCAGCGAGAGCAGCCTTTCCTCGGCCAGTCCTTCTGGCGTCTGCCGCTGGCTCTGATGTCCTGTAGTGGTGCATCTTGTGTAGGTCTAACGGCCGAGCTTTGCTCTCATGAAGCTCTCATTTGTTGTCTTCCAAATCGTTTTGAATGAGGGCAAAGAGAAGTTTCATAACTTTATATTTTAAGGATATTTAAACATACATGCAGTGAAGATAATGTAGGAGTTGCCTGGACCACATTTGTGTGACTATTAATGCTTAATATATATGTTTAATGAAAATGAAAAGAGGCAGAGTGGTGTTTTATGACATATTTCTCCTGGAGTGCCTTGAACGCGCGTAAATTTCGCTTCCAGCGCTCGATTTCTATGCGCGTCCAATTCTCTGCGGACGCGCGAATGCATTCAAAATGTTCGCGTGTGAAACTAGACGCGGTAGACACGATTTTGACGCTCAATTCGCGTTTGGTGTGAACGCAGCATAACACTTTACAACAAACAATAAATAGCTTTTATAAAACTGTATAAGTCCTGGTGGCCGTTGAGAGTTGCCATTGCAACGGGGAACATTCAAGCTGCTGGAGAGGACGTGTCGACATTTTGTTTCTCGGAAGTTAGATATAAAAAAAAAAAAAGTTAAACAACTGCTTCAAAGTAACATTACCCACAGTCTACTTTAATTACTTTTGTTAATATTTATCCCTTTGTGATTATGGTATATTTCCTTAATCATCTGAAATTCGATGTGTTTAGTAGCCTAGTATGCGGAGCACGTCCTGAATGCTTTCATTCTTGTTTCACCATACATCCTATGTTTTTATTAACAATTTGGGTGCATTTTATAGTTAATTTTGTGTTTTTTCAAAATAAATGAATTGAATTAATGTTGATTCCGTATTCATCATTCACAGCAGTTGAAATAACCTTTGCATAAATTAGTTTAAACTGCTGCATGTCCGCCCACAGAAAAATAAATAAATATAAAAATTACCAACACAGAACTATTGATCCACGAGACTAACGTTACGAATCTGATGCGGCAGACAAACTGTGTGCGCATGTCACAAAATTATTCCGACTGTAAGTCAGCACATGTAAACACCAGATCGGTTTAGTCTCATGTAAACAGTCCACCGAATCTTTCAATTGGAATGATTTGAATCGGAATGACAAAAAAGTGCGCATGTAAACGTGGCTACTCTGTGAAGTTAATCTTTTAGGCTCATGTGCTTCTATTACCACCGCTATGACATTGATCCTTTCAAATCCACTCTGTGCCGGCTCAATCAGTCCGACGTTTAACAATTCTCATCAGATTTAGGAAAAATACAGCATATTATACAATTTTAAAAACTTCATCTTGAGTACATATCATGTTCTTGCAAATACATTTATGCAACACTTCACATTTGTTTGATAAATATTATGGATTACGTCAAATGAAATTCAAGTAAAGAAAATAATCAGAAATCTCACCATTACAAAAATCTTTCACCATGTTCACATATTTCTACCGTCACACATAGGCTACTGTCACACTGTTTATACATTTGAAGAAGAAAAAGACAAATGTAAACAAGAGATTTAAAGCAACAATGATCAATCACAATTGGACAGGATCTTTTTGTAGATGCAGTAGCCGATCACAATGAGAACTAGAACTAGATCTACAGCTGCTGTGATTCCTGCTATAACAGGACATGAAGATTCAGATTCACCATCAAAACTTCTTACATCTGCAGAATGAAGAAAAACATAATGCATCAGAAACACTTTTAAACTTTGAACAGATTTTAACTTTAATTGTTTGTGGCAATTACACTCAGGGGCGGACTTAACCATTAGCCAAAGGTAGGCGACTGCCTGGGGCCCCCCCGAAAGCCAAGGGCCCCCTAAAATGCTTTTTATATGCGCGTTCAGCGCGGACGCACAAGTGGTGTTCATTACCACGACAACCGCCTGCGCATTCGCGTTTAACGTGCTTCTTGTAGAAAGTGTTGCGCCCAAATGATTTCCGCGAGTCAGAAGACGCGTACAGGATCATTTATGAATCCATTCATAAAAACTCAGACACACGGTTTACTACTGAAAGGGTTAGTTCACCCAAAAATGAAAATTCTGTCATTAATTACTCACCCTCATGTCGTGCGACACCCGTAAGACCTCTTCAGACACAAATGAAGATATTTATGTTGAAAGCTGATGCTGAGAAAGGCTTCAGATAGGCCTCCATTGGCATTCAGTACATTTACACTCACAAGACCCATAAAAGGCACTTAAAACGGCGTTACAAAGTCCATCTCACCACAGTGACTCTACAATAATCTTACGATGCGATGACAATAGTTTTTTTACGCAAAAAAAAATCAAAATAACACCTTTATCCAACTTGTTCTCTTCTTCCGTGTGTGTCTCCACGACGCATGCGCGAGAATATGACGCAGATCCGGCGTTCGGACACATGACCCAGAAGTGATTTATATACAAGCAGAGGAAGACGCGCGTGTCTCAGCGGTTGGATTCTACATTGATCGGGCTTTAGGTCTCGGCGTAGTGCTCAAAATGGGGCTTAAGTGGGCATTTCATGGATTCCCGAACCCCGGCACTATGTCATATTCTCGCGCATGCGTCGTGGAGGCACACGGAAGACAATAACAAGTTGGATAAAGGTGTTATTTTGATTTTTTTTTGCGCACAAAAACTATTGTCGTCGCATCCTAAAATTATTGTAGAGTCACTGTGGTGAGATGGACTTTGTAACAACGTTTTTAGTGCCTTTCATGGGTCTTGTGAGTGTAAATGTACTGAATGCCAATGGAGGCCTATCTGAAGCCTTTCTCAGCCATCAGCTTTCAACTAAAATATCTTCATTTGTGTTCCGAAGATGAACGGAGGTCTGACGGGTGTCGAACGACATGAGGGTGAATAATTAATGACAGAATTTTCATTTTTGGGTGAACTAACCCTTGAAGTACGCGCAACGCTCAATTAATTCACACAGAGACACAAAACATGCAGGTTTCATATTTAAATCGTATTTTTGCCGTTTAATATTCACATACACTAGTCCATATCGCGATTTGATTGAAGTGTACTGACTTGCATTGGATTAATTCATCCAAAATTGGACAAATTCCGTGACATTCCGCGTTAAACATTAAATTACATTTTTATGACTGGATTCCGCTGTTCCGTTCGCATTTTCTGCATCGCGGAAATCATAGGCCGCGAGCATTGAACCGTTTCATTTGAGAGAAACTATCATCATAACATAGGCTACACAGAAAAAGGTATAAGGCAACCCGTCAAAATAAAAGTTTGGACAGTATAATGTATGTCTTAATGTAACAATTTTAACAGTAGGCCTAAACCTCTGTTGTGTAGCACTTTGAATGTACAAACATGAAAGGGCTTGTTTAATTTTCATTGGAATAAAAGATAAATGTTGTATGCCTTCATTTGATTACCAGAAAAATTTAAATAGTTACATAAAACAAATAAATATATATTTATTTAAACTTTTAATAAATTGCTGTTAAATTATTCAAGTTTCAATTAATTAGACATGTTTTTGGGTTAATAAAATTGTATATAACCATCCAGAAAAAATTTAAACAGAAAAAAAAGGAATCTGGAATTTTTTTTTATGGAATTTGGAAAAAAATATAACCGATTTCAGAGGGCCCTACAAATGAAAATATGCATCTGAAGTTATAATTAAATACGGAGCAACAGTGCGTATAATATAGGCCTATTATCGTTTTAAATGGCGATCACTCAAGGACCTGAGTAGATGACACATGCGCAGTTACTTTCCACACAGGTACACACATTTTTGGTTGAAAATTCTGATGCTTGTTATAATTTCTTCAGTTTGATAATAGAAAAAATATTTTAAAGTTTAGAATTAGACAGCCTTGTGTTGTGTAAACAATTATGCAGTGAAAATTACCACAAATGACCACCTAGTGTCCAAGCTACTCTAATACTGTTATAACCCGTTTACACGTGAACAAGGGATCTACAACATGACCAATTATTTATAACATGTACAATATTATAAAATAAAATAAAAATTGTCCACAACTATGGGACAAGGTCAGCAATCATCACAACATATGGCCCCATTCCTGTATTTTGCTTGGGGCCCCCAAATCACTAATTCCGCCCCTGATTACACTACATTATTGAAAAAACCCACAGATATACTACAAAAAGCATGCAGTGACCACAACATAGTCCGTTATTAAATGGGGGGTCTAATACTAAAGCATTCTGACTTATTTGCTCTGTTAAAGAGTTGATTCTGATGATAAACGTGGCCAACGTTTCTAAACAGACATTTTATAAAGTAAAGACTCTTGTGGGATATGAAGGATCAACACTACTCTACGGATACTCAAGATTAACACGAGACTAGCACAAACTGTGTGTGTTATGGACACTTTAATAGTTTATGAGTTAACTCTTGTTTTTGAATGTGTTCATAATTTCTTTGTTAACAGACTGTTCTTTGTGTGACAAATTGTATCCGCACAATTTGGCATGTGTCGTTGTATTAACACACACACACACACACACACGGTTTTTTTTTGTGAAATGTGAGGACATTCCATAGGCGTAATGGTTTTTATACCGTACAAACCGTATTTTCTATCCCCTTACACTGCCCCTGCCCCTAAACCTACCCATCACACACACACACACACACACACACGCCCCTAAACCTACCCATCACAGGAGACTGTGCAGTTCACTTTCTGTGAAAAAAACCTCATTCTGTGATTTATAAGCATTTTGAAAAGTGAGGACATGGGGAACGTCCTCATATTTCACCCTCTTTTGTAATACCTATGTCATACCCATGTCATTATACACATTTGTCCTGATATTTCACAAAAACATGCCCACACACACACACACACACACACACACACTACCCCTAAACCTACACCAAACACACACACACACTACCCCTAAACCTATACAAAACACACACACACACACACACACACACACTACCCCTAAACCTACCCATCACAGAAAATATTCGGCATTTTTACATCTTCAATAAAACATTGTTTAGTGCGTTGTTAAAGATTTTAAATATGAGGCCACATGGAATGTTCTTATAAACCACGTTTATGTTGTAATACCAGTGTCATTATACAAATTTGTGTTCTCATACACACACACACACACACACACACACTTTTGGCTGCTATTGTAATTGCAGAAGCAGCATTAGAGCATAATGGATATTCAAATCACAACAATATGTATGTTGATATTTACCATACAGTGTTAAAACCGCTCGTGATAGAGTCAGACTGCTGTGATTGAGCAGACAGTCATAAATCCCGTTGTGGTTTGTGTTGATCTTCACACTGATTTTCATCTGGAAGGATCCGTCAGCATTTGGTCTGATTCCAGAAGATGTTTGACCCTCAAGAATGAATTCGTTCCTTCTAATGTCCATCTGAACATCTCTGGGGTAGAAACCAGTGGCCAGGCACGTCAGAACCAGCTTATTCTGATCATCAGGAGCTTCACTCACAGAGACACGGACATCTGGAGGAGCTGGAGATGAAAATAATAATGCAATTAACAAACATTTGCAAAGAACTTGATTCTGTCTCTGTGGTTTTTCTGTGCTGGGAAGAAATTAAGGTTTTATTTTACATTCTCCTTACACCAACCCTACCCATCACAAAACTTTCTGCATTTTTACATTTACATAAAATTAAAACACCATAATCTGGCCCTCAAGCAGACAGGATTCACACCAGTAGTACAGGGATGTCCAGGTTATAATCTGGTGATTTTATTATTTTTGGATCCGCTGTAACAGCGGTGAAATTGTTTATTGCACACACATTTGGTGGGACAATACCAGCACTGATCCGGATAGGGTGTGTGCCACCACTTAGTCAGCTCTTTGTGTACCAATGGAGAGAACGATGCTGGTCTCGCTGGTGGCCCATGAGAGGAGGGGGAAGAGAATGTGGGATTGTTTGGTTAAATTGTTATACCCATACCGCCTACCCCTCGCCAACCATGGAAACACTAGCGCCGCTTTAATATCTGATGTGTTTTATTAGACACTGTTTGGATCATTGATGGACAAAAACTAATCATTGTTCTCCAGCTCAACACAGTTAGTCTTATTGTTTAGATCTGGTGTTGTTGATTTACTGCACAGAGACCATTGTTACATGTAAATCAGGGAAAACAGGAGTGAGGACTCAATTGCAAAAGATGAGGATTTATTAACAAAATAAACATAATACAAAACAAAAACCCACAAGGAGTAAAACATAATATAAATCAAAAACTACAAAACAACAACATCAAAACAAACATACCGGAGGATCATGGGGAAGGGAGCCGTATAGACAACGTACCGACAAGGACAGTGAACACAAGGGAACAATTTAAAGGGGAAGAAATCAGGAGAGAACAGGTGGGAGAAATCAAACACTAATCAGATAATAAGGGGGAGGGATCAGACAGAGATACGAGCACATGGCCCAAAATAACAACACCATATGTGCTCCACAAGACAGGACAGGCATGTGACATTACCCCCTCCCTAAGGAGCAGCTACCAGATGCTCCACAAGAACAGGGCAGGGCCGGGAGGACAGACCAGGACAGACTGGGAGGGACAGACCAGGGTGGGACGGGAAAGACGGAGAAGGGTGGGACGGGAGGGATGGACCAGGGTGGGACGGGAGGGACAGACCAAGGTGGGACGGGAGGGACAGGAAAGACAGACCAGGGCGGGACAGGAGGGACAAATTTCGAGAAGCCAGGCCGCAGAGTTTAAGGCTGGGCGGCGCAGGCAGAGCAAGACGCCTGGGCGTCGCGAGTAGGGCACCTGGGCGGGACGGTCAGAGCAGGACGCCTGGGCGGCGCGTGCAGAGCAGGGCACATGGGCAGCGCGGTCAGAGGAAGACGCCTGGACGCCGCGGTCAGAGCAGGACGCCTGGGCGGCGCGGGCAGAGCAAGACGCCTGGGCGGCACGTCTGGAACGGCAGGGACCACCGGAGCAGGGACCACCGGAACTGCCGCCGGAAGGAGCCTTTCTCCTCCACCTCCATTTCGGAACAGGGACCATCAGAACTGGGACCACCGGAACAGGGACCCCAGCTTCCCCAGCCTCTCCATCTCTCCCGGACAGAGTGACAAGTCCAAACAGAGGTTAAAGGTTTCCTTACACTCTGCCTCGTTGAGGACAAAGTGGTCCACCTCTCTCATGTATTGGCATGCAAACTCTCGTACATCCATCCCCTGTTGACGGATGTACCTAGAGTTAATGTTAAGCATTACCAGTAGGCGTCTAGAAAACTCCATACGGAAGTACGGGATAACACAGGAAAAGCAGCTGGCTGTTGGAGATACTGCTGGAGTGAAATGAATAACAATTTATATTCATATTTAATAACATTTCAAATTAATATTTAATAAACAGTTTCAGCTTTCTCTGATGTAGGCTAATGTAATGCAGAATCAGGAACTCACAACTTTAACACAGTTTATGATAAATTGCTTACACATGATAGTAGCCTACTGTGTTAGCTATATAGGCCTAATGTTATTTTGTTGTAATGCAGTTCATAAAATAAAAATTAGGCTATTAAATCAAAATATATGCAATTACATCTGCTAGTAAAAGTCCCTGGCCGCTGGAGATGCCGCCGGAGATGCCGCTTCGAGATGCCAGTGCCGCACCGACGTCAGGTGACCAAAATTCAACGTCAGCTCAATATCTAATGCTAACGTTAATTTGACGTCCAATACCAACGTCAGCTGACGTTGATATTTTGTTGTTTTTAGGTTGTGTTGTGAAGTAACCAAAATCCAACATCGAGCCAACGTCTCAAGCCAACATCATATTGACGTCAGATTCTAACATCATTAGACGTTGATTTTTTATTAGTTTTAGGTTGTGAAACTCTAACATGAAACAGGAAACTCGAACATCATTAGACGCTGATCTTTTGTTGGTTTTAACACATTTGTAGTGGAGTAGACCTCCCGAAACTACTAGTGTCGAGGAGCGAGCGTGTTACGGATACGTGGTGTTGTCAGACGCGGCACACAGTAGGCGGATGTTTGTATTGGTGCATTTCTACAGTGAGCACATTTGGTAAATAAATATAAAACAACATTTATTCATCACACAACTATTTACAACACAACCAAGGAGGCTTTGCTTGAGTTGTTTCTCCAGATTTTGTTGTTTTTAAGAAAAAAAAAACAAAAACAAATTTTGTCTGTTTAGTATTGTCACCTTTTCCTTTCTACATGGAGCTCACGCGTCCGTTATTTTTAAAAATATATTTTTTTATAAGGACTCATTTTTTACATAAGAATTTTTTTCCACTTTTCACTAGCCCCACCACAAAAAAAAGTAATAAATAAAATAAGCCCAGTTGTCACAAGCACGCCAGGCTCCAACCTCTCCCAGTCACAACGTGCACCTTCACCAGAGTACTGATCACACACACCTGCACATCATCATCACTGCAATCACTGCCTGCACTTAAGCCCCACACACTCACTCAGTCACTGTCCGGTCTCGTTTGCACATGCTCACGCTACTGCTTGCTACTACGGACTCACCTGCTATACGTACCTGTCTCCTCGTATTTCCTAGTCTCCTGAGTGTTCCCTCGTCTTGTCTCCTGGCTCCATCGTCTCCATCATTCCATCGTCCGGATCTCCGTCACCATCTGCAATCAATGATACTGTACAGTATCACCCATCATCATTGATTATCTGCTGGACTTGCACTTCTGACACTCACCTTATCCGCTCACTTCCTGGTTCTGCAATAAACTCTGTTTACCTCCTACATCTGTTCTTCTTGTTCCCTCTGTTTGTAACAGAAGACCGGACCAACACCGCACAGCACCAGGATGAGCACCCCGGATCCCTTCAAGGAGCTCGTCAACCCTATTCGGCGAGCTCTCCAACCAGCCCACCTGCACCTTCACCAGCGAGCACTTCCAGAAACAACACCACCGCTTCTTCGCCACCCGAGTGCGCCAGTCGCATGGCCAGACCGGCGCCCTTCTCTGGTTTGGCGGAGGAGAGCGACGGATTCCTACTGCAATGTTCGCTGGTCCTGGAGATGCAGCCGCACCTGTACCCACGCAATCGCGCCAAAGTGGCTTCATCACTTTGCAGTTATCTGGTAAAGCGCTCCGCTGGGCAGGATCTCTGTGGTCCAATAACAACCCTGTGATCCAATCTCTCTCCAGTTTCACTACACATTTCAAGGAAGTGTTTGGAAAACCTTCCTGGGACTCATATATAGGTTAGCAGCTTTTACATTTAAAACAGGGATCCATGTCTGTAAAAGAGTATGCCCTCCAGTTTCGAACCCTCGCTGCTGCCAGTGGCTGGAACGAGCAATCCCTGATGACCACCTACCGACAGAGTCTGGATCCCTACTGCGGTACTCCAGGGCATTTCATCTCCGAATGCCTCGTCCGTCCTCCACGTCCTCTGGTGAGTGCCATCATTCCTTCTCTACGAAAAATGCAACCCCTCACCACAACTGTAAACCTTACTGCTGCCGGTGTGTCCCTTCCAGTTACTGCCCTCCTCGACTCTGGGTCAGCCGGCAACTTAATCTCGGGCACCCTCTGCCGCCAGCTCAAACTCCGTACAACAGCCACTCCGACCATATACCAGATCGATTCGATAACCAGAAGACCACTCAGTCGAAAACAGGTCAGTTTCTCCGTGGGCCCCATCAGCATCCAAGTGGGAATCCTCCATGTGGAACATCAACACCTGCTGGTTCTGGAGGAATCCACCGCTGACATAATTCTCGGGCGCCCGTGGTTGGAGCAGCACAGCCCTGTCATCTCCTGGAGAAATTCTGAAGTGGAGCGATAGCTGTTTCCCTACCCTTCCTGTACGTCGAGCTCCTCGTTCCCAAGATCTCCCTGTCTGTGCAACGTCCATCGAGAGCCCTGTAGAGAGACGTCCGTCCACTTCCCCTGCTGCTTCCCAGCTTCTTCTTCGTGGCAAAGAAGGACGGAGGCTTACGGGCCTGCATTGATTACCGTGCCCTCAACAACATCACTATCAAGTTCCGTTATCCCCTTCCTCTCATCCCAGCTGCCCTGGAACATCTCTGAGGTGCCACTGTGTTCACGAAGCTGGACCTCCGCAGCGCATACAACCTCATCCGAATACGTGAGGGGGACGAGTGGAAGACCACCTTCGTCACGCCCACCGGCCACTACGAGTACCTCGTGATGCCTTATAGACTCGCCAACGCCCCCTCCGTATTCCAGGATTTCATCCATGAGGTGCTCCGGGAGTTTCACCATAAGTTCATGCTGGTCTACATTGATGATATCCTGATCTACTCCTGGAGCATGGCCGAACATCGCCACCAAGTTGCGGAGGTCCTTCGACGCCTGAGGAGCTTCCAGCTATTTCTAAAGGCCTAGAAACGCTCATTCCATCAGCCTCAGTGCAGTTCCTTGGATATAACATCGACCGCAGTGGCATCTGGATGGACGAGGGGAAGTGGAAGCCATCCGGTCCTGGCCAATCCCCTCCACCATCAAAGAGCTCCAAAGATTCCTCGGCTTCGCCAATTTCTATCGTCAGTTCATCCAAGGTTACAGTTCCATCTCCAGTCCTCACCAGCCTCCTTCGCAATAAGCCCAAGTCTCTGTCCTGGACACCATCTGCCACCGAAGCCTTCCAGACGCTCAAGACCGCCTTAACTACCGCTCCTCTCCTTGTACATCCAGACCCGGAGCTTCCTTTCGTCGTGGAGGTAGACACATCGACCACCGGAGTGGGAGCGGTCCTATCTCAGCAGCAGGGAAACCCCAGTCGTCTCCACCCATGTGCCTTCTCCCGCAAGCTCAACCTGTGGAAACCAACTATGACATCAGCAACCGCAAACTCCTCGCCATCAAGCTGGCCTTGGAGGAGTGGAGGCACTGGCTAGAGGGCGCTAAACATCCATTCCTGGACTCAGCTGTTTGTTAACCCCTGTGTCTGGTCTGAAGAAACCCTGCCCTCTGCCAATGCCTCCACCAACGTTCCGCCGGGTTGCCCTCCAGGCTTGCAGTATGTCACCCGCTCACGTCGGACTCCTCTCATTCACTCTTCCCACACATCACTGGCCACCCGGGGTCAATGAAACCCTCTCGCTGCTATGACAGCGCTTCTGGTGGCCACACATGACATTTGATGTCAGAAGGTACGTGTAGGGATGTAGGGAATGTGCCATGTCCAAGAGTCCACGTCATCTACCTGCTGGAAAAATCCTCTGCCCGTTCCAAATCGCCCCTGGTCGCACCCAGGAGTGGATTTTATCACTGATCTCCCCATCTCGGACAACTGCACATGTGTCCTCATAGTGGTAGACCGATTCTCTAAATCCTGCCGCCTACTCCCGTTACGAGGTTTGCCCACGACCATGGAAACCGCTGAGCTCATG